>JAPMOQ010030034.1:851428-880497 GCA_026543055.1 Argiope trifasciata
GGTTAACAGGACAGCCTAAGATAAAGTGCATAATGATGTCTGCCATGTGACTATGATGCCACATATGTTCACACCTTTGGATTATTACATCATCAGCATTAAGACTGATGATGAGGGAATATAATATTAATAAATGTGTTTTGCTTGAAGGTATTCTTTATCTGTCTGATTCTGGAATTCTATGTTTTAAATAGTCTGATGATTGCGTTAGACATTCGATGAGTTAATAATCGGCTAGACATTCTATCGGCTAATATCTAGTTAATCCTTTGATAAATCGGTATTTCAAAATATTAACCAGTTAACTGTCTTTCAGTATAGCCAGTTTAGTATTATTTGGTATTAACCTGTTAAATATCAACCAGTTTAGATACTCTCTTCAGAAAGTACCTAAATTGTATCACAATAAATTAGTGATGACGAATATTCTCGCCTATCACAGAATATATGTAATAGGAAATGAAATTAATAGGTTATGAAATTGCCTTTTTTATTTCCACAGCCACATTTATTAATTTACTTAAATTAAAAAAACATTTTTGATATTTAAACGAAAAGAAGCATTACAGAAAATTGAATGACAAATATAGCACAACGATATATTTAGGAAAGATAATTTATATTATGTGCAGATAGATTTGATTATAATTATTCATAACCTTTTACTTGTTCTTTTATTTCGATTTAGTCTCAAAACAATTTTAAAACTTTGAAATTCACGAATATTTTTGAGTTTTATTTAGAATGTAAATCAAAATGAAAATTCTCACTACTAATTAAACGAATGAATTCGTCATAACGCAAAACGTGGTGCTTTTTCCCTGACTAGTATGCACATCAAAAACAGTTAACTGGTTAAATATGGTTAATATTAATAATAAAAAGCGAATTTAGTAAATTAATTAATCATTTTTAGTTAATCAGATTGAATACCATAGATATAAAATTATTTACGCAAAATAACGAATTGAATTTTCGTTTATATTAATTTCTGAGGCAATACGTTATTTCCTTTGCATATTACATTACCTACAATTTAATTATTAACATAACAGTGTTAGAAAAGCTCCTGAGTGTAAAATATCTTAAGTTATAATAATTTATTCACGAATTACTTCCTCCACTGTTTAAAAGTATTTTGCTAGAAATAATTAATATTAATGGGGAAGCCACTTACTAAGGGGAGAATATTGAGTACAAGTATTCATGAACTCTTGTCTGAAATCGGAGTGTAGTCAATTTAGGAATAGAGGAAGCGGTCTCTTTTGGTATAATCTTATGAGTTCCTGTTGGCGTAACGAATTCAGAGTCTCTATCTGTGAAATAGAATAGTCAAAGGAAATTCAATTGATAATTTCATAAATTCATTGATCAAATATAGAAAATACATACCTTTTGATTTGTAATTAAGTTTTGGGTTATAGTTTGAGATTAAGATGTTGATTAAGAATGATTGTTGAGATGTTGATTAAGAATCAATTCATTTTAAAATAAAGCTCTTACTGTCAAAATTTAAATGTTGTTTATCAAGTTATTATATTTTAATAGGTTTTATTATAGATCTTAATGTATCTTAATTGTTGTTATGTTTGTAAATTATTTTTTTTCTCTTTAATTTCGAGGACTAAACTTTTGTTAATTGATTCTGGCCACATTTTTCTTGCTCCGGCAGTTTCAAATGATCCTGTTGATGATAGTATTTTGTTGAAATCATCTTGAATATCGTAAATTTTAGTAGAATTCGTCTTGAATATCGTAAATTTTCGTAGAATTCACCTTGAGTATCGTAAAATTTCATAGGTTTCACCTGGTGGAAAAAGATCGTAGAAAATTACATTTTCCAATCAAACAAAATGGAGGAAATATTTTTTGGTGGATGTAGTCCTGACTTTGCAACAGTTGAAGCCCCGATGTCTTTACACAGAGCATTTTTATCGTAAAAGTTTGTAGAATTCACCTTCAATAGCATAAAATTTCGTAGAATTATTTCAACTTGAGGAAACAATTTGCAGAAAATTACGCTTTCCCACTCCCACCAAATGAAGAAAATAATTTTTTGCTGTATGTAGTCTCGGCTTTGCGATAGGTGAAGGCCCGAGGTCTTTACACAAACTGTTTTTTATACATAACCCATGTTTCGTCTCTATTGACAAGCCTCTTTAAAAACAAATCATTTTCAAGATGAGAAAGAAAATTTTGGGTCACCCTAATATTTAGTTAGTTTAAATTCGCAAATTTTCGGGCGTGATAAGTAATTAATAAATATAAATAATCTTCTGAATTTTTTAAAATTAAACGTTATAATGTGAGATTGAAATTATAACTATTATACATTGCAAACAAATATATATTTCATACTGGAATTAAAAAAAAACCCCTTTAAAACTCTTAATTTGAAACAAAAGCTATCAACAATAAAAATTTTGAATAAAAGTTGCTTTCAACATTATTTTAAATAATAATAATTTATATGAAGCAGTAATGTAAGTGGCAGAAAGGACATTTAGATTTTCACAGAGTACTAATCCCAGCAAGACAAAAATCTTAAAATATTCTGCTAAAAGCACCATGAAATTAGAGACTGCATCTCAGAGAAATGTTTAGAGGCACTCAAAAAGTGGTGAATAACTTCTCAGAGAGAAATCAAAATCCATCCAAGTACCGTTTTAACAACCCAGAATTTAACGAGAATCACAGAAGAATCCTAGAATCTTTTCTTTGGACCAGACACGCGGTGAGAGTAATTGAAAAGCCCAGTTTAACGACTTCACTTTAAGTCGAATTTCGTGTTTACGATAGTAATTTTCCCGTGGACTCGATGCTTTACACAGAGTTTAATGAGGGCGCCACGTGTAACGGTTTTTATAGAATGAAACCTTTTTGGAATTGTGAATTAAAAAGTTATTGGTGACAATAATAAAAGTTGGCAGAAAAAATGTGAATGGAAATGCTAATGAGTATTTCGACAATTTTTATTGCGTTTCGCATATGTTAGTTGAATGACTACGCTTCTTCAATTGCAAACGATTTATGGAATTAATAAAATGTTTTTATGTTTCCAAGCAATTAGAAAAAAAAAACTATTTATATGGGATGAAATCTTTTTGGAATTGTGAATTTAAAAAGTTATTTGGCGACAATAATAAAAGTTGATGGTAAAAAATATTAATGGAAATGCTAATGAATGTATCAACAATTAATATTCACCTTAGCATATGTGAGTTAAAAAAGTGGATTTCTTCAATTGCAAACGATTTATGGAATTAATAAATTCTTTTAATATTTCCAAGCAATTAGGAAAAGAAAACTATTTATATAGAATGAAACGATTTTGGAATTTTGAATTTTAAAAAAAGTTATTGGCTACCATAATAAAAGTTGCCGGAAAAAGTATGAATGAGAATGCTAATGAGCATTTAGACAATTTTCATTGCGTTTAGCATATGTTAGGTGAATGTGTATGTTTCTACAATTGCAAACATTTTATGGAATGAATAAAACATTTTCATATTTTCTCGCAATTAAGAAAATAAAATTATTTTTTTTAAATGAATCCAAATTTTCTTTCAAAACTTATGACTTGTTTCTGAATGTTAAAATAAGAAATAGTGTTATATGATAAAGGATGTCTTTATCGCAAAAAAGAATTTATATGATTAAAGAATTCAAAATTCATCATTTCATTTCATTATACATATTATGTAGTATTTTTAATGAAAAATATAAATTCTGAGTTATTTTTTTTGCAAATAATAAGGAAATAACTAAATCTCATGAATTCATATATTCAATGATTAATTTGATTATATATCCTCAAAAGCTACATTTTAACTGACAGGATCTATTCTACATACGTTATTATGCATTTAGCTACAAAAATTATTAAGAACTCTTGCTTTTATAACTATCTGGCTACGCAATAAATCTGATTAATTGTAAATACCTGTAAAGTGAACTTTGAATATGCTAAATATAACTGAAGAATGCCTGTAAAGTGAACTCTGAATATGCTAAATATAACTGAAGAATGCCTGTAAAGTGAACTCTGAATATGCTAAATATAACTGAAGAATGCCTGTAAAGTGAACTCTGCATTCCAATTTTACGTTTTAGAGTGACATGAAGATATATGACAAAAGTGTCAAATTTCTATAGATTCTTCTGCCATAGCTCACCTTCAGGGATTAATATGACCAAAGAAAGTTGCAAGAATAAAAAATGAAAATCTTCGTTTCTTCATAGTAAACATAGAGCATCATGATAGTTCAAACTATTAGCTAATAATTTTCTTAAATACTTTTCAAAATAGCCTGATGTAAAAATGTGAAGTAAAATGAGGAATTATTTGTATTCAAATAGCAAATTTATAACATTCTTACGAATTCACCTGTATACTTTCATGAATGAAAAAACTGGAATGAAGGTAAACCATAACAATTTTAATGATTTGATTGAGATCAAACGAGAATGAAATAATTTTAATAAATGTTTATAAGTAAATTTTAATAAGTAAGATTCGGTTTCGATTTGTTACATACAGAAAAACTAAGATGAATATCAAAATATCTTAAGATAAATCAATGTCTTCACAACACATTCTTAAAGTCCATCGGGGTTGAATCTTTAATAAAGGTATTAACCAGAAGAATGCCTTACATTGCTATGGCAAAGAACATTGACTGAACATTAATCTTTGGTGTGAATTTAGCATTTTTCATAATCTACCATGTGATCTTTAACGATATATTCTTTGATTAATCCTTAGTTAATAGTATCTGGAAATCTTATTTGTATTTTAAGTGCGTTTTTCGCAACCGATTGTAAGAAAATTTGGCATAGAACTACAATTGTAGTTATAGAATTACATAACAATTTTAATACATTTAAAACATAGTTTCTTCAAGTATCGAATTTTCTTTTTTTTGAAATTATAAATTGAGAGACTGTTAACTTCTTATTCATTTTGGCTTAAAATTTTAAAGTGTCTATACTAAAAATATTAAACCTATAACCTTATATATACCTAGCTCTTCATTTTGTAGCTATCGTGTTAATCTATATTCAAACATCCAAGAAGACAGACTTTCACTGAACGAGTTTTTCTAAAAAACAATGATAGAAATCTACAAACTGGGTGAAAATTCCATTTACAAAATTTCATCCAGCTAGTCAAAGTATTTTTAAATTACTTTTGTCACAAGTATAAAATGTAATGACTAAAATGCAACTTTTGAACTTAGGGAAGTCCAATACGTGGAGATTCATTAAAATTTAGAATTCGATCTCTTAAATGGTTAAAACATCCCTCTTTGCATAAAGCGAGAGAAAATAAATTATAAGTGATTCATACTGAAATAGACGAAATTATAGAATAGTATGTATGATAAAATTAATTAATTTTGAAAGATCAAAAATGATGTGTAATTCCAGCCTTCCAAGTTTCTATATTGTATGTATATCCTTATGATGATATGGCAGAAAGTCTTTACTGATTTCCTTTACTTAAGGATAAGGTACTGCAACATTGGTGACGGAATATATACCATTTTAATGAATGCAACATGTCATGTATCTTTTGTTTCAATTATGAAGATTATTATGAAAATTATGTTTCAATTATGTTTCAATTCAAGGAAGAGGGATATGAAAACTTAATGAAATCTTATAAGGAAAAAAATCACAAGTATATAAATCTGGGGATCTCTTATATAAACAACCGAATCCAGAGTATTTGTTGGATATTATTATGATACGATGGTTTTTTACCAAATTCAGCCCAAAAATATAATGGTATTGTGTTGATAAATAATAATGTTTTGACATATTCTAAAACCCAGAGAGATTTTTACTGCTTTGAAGGCGCCATTTTGATAAGGAATTCTGTGAACGCTGTCTCCTAACGGCCAGTAGTGACAATTTTGGACGAGTTTTTGATATTGCCAGATGAAACGTGCATAGTTGTAGTTTCAACATTAATTTCTTTAGGTAAAATAAATCAAATACAGAATCCGCACAATATTGTTCTCGTCCCATCCCATTCAATATGAATAATCCTATGTTATTATTATTATTATATTGTTAATCAACCAAAAATTAATATATTTCTTTATGCTTTCGCACTGTATAGAAGTTTCTCACATGTCCATTTAGCATAAAAATTCTTTAGTGTTGATTTTTTCAAAATTATTAAATTTGCTTACTTTATGTATGTTCCAAAATTTTGAAGTTTTATGCATTTATAAGTTAGGATGATGTTACATTGCTTTTCTGCTTTCAGAAGTTACCTGATCATTGTAAATTAAAATAAATTAAGATTTTTCACCATAGGCCTTATCCGATGATGAGTTTTTAAAATGTTCCTCAAGATTAAAACGCAAATAATAATCGAAATAAAAAATGTATTTTAATAAACTAATAAAAATATATTTTTGAATTTGCTTATATTTATATTTATTTTGCATATGAGAGTGTCAAATTTATTAAATATTATTTCTTATTCAAATTAAATAGCATAAAATACGAGGGGAATCCCAAAAAAAGGTATCCTATATTTTTAGATATACAAAGAACCATTTATTTTCTATGCCTTTTTGTTGACGATGTGGCAGTTTTACAATGCCCATGTCATACCAGCTTGCCGCCATGCCCTTCAGGAAGCGTTGAACCTTCTCTTTCACCTCATCATCGGAGCAGAACCAACGTCCAGACAAATGTTCCTTCAAGTTAGGGAACAGGTGGAAATCGCTGGATGCAAGTCCGGACTGTATGGTGGGTGTGTTAGGATGTTCCAACCAAAATGCTACAGGAGATCGATGGTTTGATGGGCGACGTGAGGACGGGCGTTGTTGTGGAGAATGCTTACACCCTTGCTCAATATCCCTTTTCTCCGGTTCTGAATTGCCCTTTTGAGTTTCTTCAGTGTTTCACAGTACCTGTCAGCGTTGACTGTTGATCCAGCAGGCAGAAAGTCGACCAACAGTACCCCCCTTCCTGTCCCCAAACACAGTTGTCATGACTTTACCGGCAGATTGTGTTTGCTTGAATTGTCGTGGCTTGGGCGAAGAGCGATGCCGACACTCGTTTGACTGTTGTTTTGTCTCAGGTGTAAAGTGGATTGCCCAGGTTTCGTCATCCGTGACAATTGAGTCCAAGAAGTTGTCCTTTTCGTCTCCATAGTGGCGAAGAAATTCGCTGGAAGAATCAACTCGTTGCCGTTTGTGGTCTTCTGTCTCGGCATATGCGGCACCCATCTTGCACACACCTTCCGGTATTGCAAATTTTTCGTTAAAATCCTGTAGATGGTGCATCTGGAAACCTCAGGAAAAAAAATGCTAAGAGCATCCAGAGTGATACTTCGATCTTTACGTAAGAGTTCCTCAACTTTCGCGATTGTCTCGTCGGCAATGGACGGTCTTCCGCTCCTTTCTTCGTCATGAATTTCAGTACGACCGGCTGTAAACTCTCTACACTACTTGCAAACATTTTTGACATCCATGCACGACTGTCCTAACACTTCCGTCAATAGGCGCTGAATTTCAACCGGTTTAACGCCTTTTGCGTTCAAAAATCGAATAACTGCGTGCAATTTGCACTTGGCGGTAACGTTTATAATGAGCTCCATTTCGAATTTCTTCCAAGAAAAGACTGAGCATCCTAGAGAAGTGCCTGTGTGCTTATGTGGTAGTGGAGAAGACATCACTCACAATAGTGTTGCCAACAACCGTATTAAACCTTCTTTGCGTCCCCCAAAAATAGAAGACATTTTTTTTGGAATTGCCCTCGTAACTTTTGTAATTCATAAACTTAAAAATGCTACAATATTAAAAAAGTTACTTATATATATGATAAATAGATAGATATAAAATGAAGTAGAAAATAAGTAAAATTCCAAAAGCCAGGGACATTATTTAAATAAAAATGTTGGAGTTTAATTAATGCAAAATTTTAAAGAAAACATCAAACTTCAAAAAGTGTACATAAGTTAATTGTAAGAATGAAAATCTATATTACTTAAATCGTCATACACTGATGGAAAAAAATCCCAACACTAGGAAGGAGCTGTGCGAAATAAACGAAATTTGGTAAGCGTGTTTATACATCTGAAATATGACGTCGATTCAAATTTCGAGCTACGCGCGTAAGTGCGGCGCTAGTAGCGACACTATGAGCATGCAAATGAGATTTGTTTTAAATAAGCGCTGTAAGGTTCGTGATCGTTGATTACAGTTGAGATTTGACGTTGTGGGTTAATGTTAGTCAAGGATGTCTTTGAGAAGAGGAAGAAGCCATTATCAACAGCTCACTGAGTTTGAAATGAGGTCGCGTTGTAGTTTTACGAGAAGGTGGGTTTTCTTTCAGCGATATTGCTGAAAGACTTGGCAGGAATGTATCCACTGTGCATGAGTATTGGCGGCAGTGGTCAAAGGAAGATACTGCCTCAAGAAGACCAGGTTCCGGGCGGCCACGTGGTACTATTGAGAGTTAAAACCGTCGTATTCGGCGTATGGCTGTGGCTAATCGTACTGCGTCTGCAGCTGAAATTCGAGCTGCAGTTGGCACCACAGTGACACAACGAACTGTTACAAATCGGTTACTTCAATGACAGCTCCGAGCCAGACTTCCTGTACAGTGCATTCCACTGACTCCAAACCACTGCCGTTTGCGACGCGAGTGGTATCAAGCTAAAGCTCATTGGATGACGGAGTGGAGATCTGTTGGGATTTCTGATGAAAGCCGGTTCTGCCTTGGTCGCAGTGATGGCCGTTTGTTGGTTAGAAGGAGGCCAGGTGAACGCCTGCTAGTGACCTGTCTGCGGCATAGACACACAGGGCCTACTCCTGGAGCTATGGTTTGGGGAGCAATTTCGTATGACAGCAGGGA
This sequence comes from Argiope trifasciata, assembly GCA_026543055.1. Lineage (NCBI taxonomy): Eukaryota > Metazoa > Arthropoda > Arachnida > Araneae > Araneidae > Argiope > Argiope trifasciata. Next base: position 860,309 of record JAPMOQ010030034.1, read on the forward strand.
CACTCTCGTGGTTATCCCACGCACCCTGACTGCAAATTTGTGCGTCAGTCAAGTGATACAAACTGTTGTGCCTCCATTCATGAACAGCATTCAAGGTGGTGTTTTCTTACAGGATAGCGCTCACCCTCATACCGCTGTTGTAACCCAACATGCTCTACAGAGTGTCGACATGTTAACTTGGTCTGCTAGATCACCAGATCATTCTCCAATCGACATCATTGGACGACAACTCCAGCGCCATCCACAACCTGCATTGTCCGCCCAAGTGCAACAGGCATGGAATTCCATCCCACAAACTGATATCCGACATCTGTACGACGCAATGCATGCACGTTTGCATTCAAAATTCGGCGGTTACACCGGTTACTAATGTACCAACATTTCACATTTGAAATGACTCTTCTCGCCAATGGCTCTACCTGTGATCTTGAAACTTTAATTAATTAAATATGTTACTTAGACAAATGTATTCCTAAAATTTCCTTACTGTACAATAATTTTTTCTTGGTGTTGTGATTTTTTTCCATCAGTGTATTTATAATATTTACATAAATTGTTATACTTGATATTTAAAAAATTTATTTCTCAGTGGTTATAAATATTTGCATTTTATTCATATTTTCAATTTTATCAAATCTTATTGAAAAAACAAGTAACAAAAAATAAATAAATTCCTACTTATGTCAACAAAGGAAATATTTATTTTAGTTGCTTTTTTATAAAATAATTCAATTAATATAATTAAGTATTAGCATATAAGACACTTAAAATATTAAGTAGCAGAAGAAATTCTTTACCAGCGATTCACGAGCTTCTCCACTGACGGCATTTTTTCCTATATTTATATCCTGCTAAATATCTTCTTAAATTTTTTTTCCTTCCATATAAAACTGAAATTGATTAATTTATCATAAAATTATTGAATTTCGCATTTCTTTATTATTTTGATTTGAGCTGCCATTCTTCAAACTTCACGTGAAGAATACTGAAATCTTTTCGTTTTGCTGATTAGGTCATTGCCTGTTGATTCCAAATTTCATTATAAATAAGCTAAAATATGTTCAAAGTATTAAAAATTAATTTAATTAATAAATTATTATTTGAATAAAATTATTAACATCAAACGTCATCCACTACCAGTTTTAAAAAATGTGTTTGAACTTAAGTGGATGGATAAAAAGCATTTTATTAACAATTGGATATTTATATAAGATATATAAATATCTATATAGAGAGAGAGTGTAAACTGTAGTTGGAGTTGAGAAGCAGAATAATCTTATTTGGAAGCTTAAAGATGAAATTCGTCTCATTGATTCATCTGCAGAGATAAAATTAATAATTTCAAAGACTTCTATATAACATAAACAATTACTTTTACAAATGAATAATGTTATATAAATTAAATTTGGATTCATATATTAATAATTCTGAGAATTAAATTAAGATCAAAAATTATAATCACAAACTTCTATACGATATAATTTTGAGACAATGAAATATTTGCATGACATTGTCATATTATCGTTTACATAGATTTACAGATTTAAAAACATCCACGATATTTTTCTTATTGAATCTCCAATATAATAATTTAGTAAATTAAAAATTATTTTATTCTGAATTTCATATCAGCATTATCTTCTTTTTTGCTTCTTGATTTCAAGAAGTTTTCTTTGTTGAAATGCTTGTCATTTTTGTCGACGTTTTAACATTTCTTTTGCTTTAATTGCATTATTTTTTGTTTGCAATTTTAGAATGTTAGATAATTCATTTTGCATAATGAACTGTTTTTGTTACATATTTTATTTTGGGTTATGATTCTAATTAATGGAGTTAAACTTTTTATATTTCATATTTCAGTAGGTTTTATTAATTTATTTTGCGGAATTTTCCTTTCCATTCCAGCCCACACAAACTCGAAATATTTGCTTGATATATTTTAACCTTTCTGCTTTCTTTCCTTCCTATGTTTTAATTAATTCGAGTTAAACTTAAAAATGAGAATGAATGAATTATTAAATGTTCTTCCCTTAATTTAAGTCCAGGAAATTCTATGAAACTTCTATATTTTTTGCCAGGTTAAAAAAACTTAGAATAAATTTAGAGTTATGAAAAAAAAAGCCCATTGTGTTCTGGATTTCGAATCCAATCCCTCCATGTACGTATATTATATATATATATATATATATATATATATATATATATATATATTGTTCAAATATTATACATGTTTAATTTCACATCGAAATTTCAACATTTTTCAACAACAACGAAATTACAACATGTGGTGTGCATGCCGACTGAACTTCATTTTATAGCTCAAAGTTACAAGAATTATTGACAAAATAGAAAGGGTGGGAAATTTCACCCCAAATATAAAGTATATAAAAGTATATAGTAATATCTTAATACGGAAGTAACAGTCACTGGGCATTAGCGATTCCTTTTGTCTAGTAATTATGTTACTTTTCTAAGAACCCTTACGTCGCAAGTTCGATCCTGGCTCATTCAATTGCAACATTGGTAACCTTTACAACGCAGGCTTCATGCAGTTGTCGTGGCGTTATCTACTCGCACCGAAAAAAGTCGTCAAACTCACTTGATGCAACAGTAAAAATTTACACACATCCGCCATATTGCTTCGGGCAAAAAAATCACTCGTCCTTCCGCAGACTCACTGTTGGGGGAATATCGTATTGATATCTTAATAAATCGTTAAGAGCCACTGAACATTAGTGATCACTTTTGTCTAGTAGCTATGTCACTTATCTATGAACCCATACTTCGCAGTTTCGATTTTCACCCAATTCAAATTGGTATACGTGGTATAATTTCAGCATGGAATTTAGGTTTCGAGGTAAAATGTTCTTATATTGTTAAGGACTATGCACTGAAAGCGTATAATATTCTACCTGAAGAATCATATATGCTTTTTCACAAACATGCATGTTAGATTGAATGTGTGTGCATTCTTATGAATAGTTTTACAGAACACTTCGTTTGGTAATGCATCTTTAATCAAACAATCGGGCCCATTGCTTTGAAATGCAATTTATTATCCTTTGGCAAGACTTCGTGAAATACCTGATCTTGTTTCAGAATTTAGAGAAGGGGAAGATGCCCGGTAAAAGTGACAATAAATGTACATCTTCAAGTACAAGTGCCACTGTATTGCTAAAAATTTCTTCCGAAGGTGATAATATTCAGTCATATACTCGACAGTATTTATTTAACATAATTAATATTAATAATAATAATTTGAATTGTGTAATATCGTATACATAATATTTTGTAATTTCGGTAAATGATATTTAGATTTCGAAAATGACATTTAGATTTTAGATTTAAAGGGCTTAAAATATTTCTCTATTTTTTTCATATGAATTATCCTCTTATATATTATAATGACTATTCCCACAACGCATGTGCGATAATTGTTAATTAAAACAGCACACGAACATTTGTGTGATATTACTTTCAAATATTATTGACCGGTATAGCAATTTCTGAGTGATTGATGAATGTTAAGTATGTTTCTTTTAATTAAATTCTCTAAAATATTAAACACCTCTTGCAACATTTGACTGCTATAGATTTACGGTAATTAAAAATTATTAATCGTTTTGAGATTTTATTCATGTACAATGTAACGGGTTAATTAGAAACCTATGTAACTTAGTAGACAGAATTCTTTGATTTTAAATAAAGTTTTGAGAGTCAATATGAAAACGTGCCAACGTATGTTTGCATTTTATTAGATTTTTCAGAACCATATAGATTTAAGAATCACGTTATCCCCTTATATTAAAATTATCAAAAAAAAATATCAGTATCAGCTACTAAGCATTAATTTTCAGTCCAACATCATAATACATTTCTTAATTGTCAACGAATTTAATATTTACCAAAGTATTTCTTTGTATTTTCACTTTGAATAAACATTTCAACTGGAACTGGTTGTCACAGTTACTCTTGATGATCAGTGCCCTTTTAATGAGTAGCTCCTGCATTATGCCTGTACAATGTCAATATAAAACTAATTTCTTTTGTTTCTTTATCAGTGGAAAATATCTCAAATAAAGTTGTTTTACTTCTATACTTTAATTAAACGACAAATTCCATGATACAACTCATTTAAAACTCTATTACATAAGAGCTACAATGTTTAATTTTCCACTATATGAATTCACATTATGCCTCTATATTGCATCAAGTTTTAAGTTATATTTATTTAACAGCAATTGTCTTTAAATATTTAATACTATGTACATTGGACGAATAAATAGTTTCATGGAAAAGCAAATATGAAATAACATTTTATACGAATCGGAAAGGTGACGTAAAACGTTGTTAATATTTCATACAATGGTTTTCAATAAGTTAAGTCATTTAATTATCATAGTCAAAGTTTAGAAACATGACAATTAAAACAGTTCTCATTATTGAAAATTCGAATATCTATAAATGTATTTTGTACAGTTAAAAGTGCTTTAGTATATTGTTAAATATTTATTATTTTATTACTTGAAATGTATTTTCCATAATTATATTAAAATCATATTATAATTTGTTTGAAATTTAAATTCTTTAATTAAAAAAACATTTTTCTTGGGTATTACTTAGAAAAAACTTGCATTTTTTTCCCTTTATATATATATATATATACACTGATGGAAAAAAATCCCAAAACTAGGAAGGAGCTGTGCTAGATAAACGAAATTTGGTAGGCGTGTTTATACATCTGAAAGATGACGTCGATTCAAATTTCGAGCTACGCGCGTAAATGTGGCGCTAGTAGCGACACTATGAACACGCAAATGAGGTTTGTTTTAAATAAGCGCTGTAAGGTTCGTGATCGTTATTTACAGTTGAGATTTGACGTAGTGGGTTAATGTTAGTCAAGGGTGCCTCTGAGAAGACAAAGAAGCCATTGTCAACAGCTCACTGAATTTGAACGAGGTTGTATGGTAGGGCTACGAGAAGGTGGGTTTTCTTTCCGCGATATTGCTGAAACACTTGGCAGGAATGTATCCACTGTGCATGAGTATTGCCTGCAGTGGTCAAGGGAAGATACTGCCTCAAGAAGACCAGGTTCCGGGCGGCCACGTGGTACTATTGAGAGTTAAAACCGTCGTATTCGGCGTATGGCTGTGGCTAATCATACTGCGTCTGCAGCTGAAATTCGAGCTGCAGTTGGCACAACAGTGACACAACGAACTGTTACAAATCAGTTACTTCAAGGACAGCTCCGAGCCAGACGCCCTGTACAGTGCATTCCACTGACTCCAAACCACTGCCATTTGCGACGTGAGTGGTGTCAAGCTAGAGCTCATTGGAGGACGGAGTGGAGATCTGTTGGGATTTCTGATGAAAGCCGGTTCTGCCTTGGTCGCAGTGATGGCCGTTTGTTGGTTAGAAGGAGGCCAGGTGAACGCCTGCTAGTGACCTATCTGCGGCCTAGACACACAGGGCCTACTCCTGGAGTTATGGTTTGGGGAGCAATTTCGTATGACAGCAGGAGCACTCTCATGGTTATCCCACGCACCCTGACTGCAAATTTGTACGTCAGTCTAGTGATACAACCATGAACAGCATTCAAGGGGATGTTTTCCAACAGGATAACGCTCGCCCTCATACCGCTGTTGTAACCCAATATGCTCTACAGAGTGTCGACATGTTGCCTTGGCCTTCTTGATCACCAGATTTGTCTCCAATTGAGCACGTATAGGACATCATTGGACGACAACTCCAGCGTCCCTGCATTGACCACCCAAGTGCAACAGGCATGGAACTCCATCCCAGAAACTGATATCCGACACCTGTACGACACAATGCATGCACGTTTACATGCTTGCATTCAAAATTCTGGCGGTTACACCGGTTACTAATGTACAAACATTTCACATTTGAAATGGCTCTTCTCGCCAATGGCTCTACCTGTGATCTTGAAACTTAAATATATTAAATATGTTACCTAGACCAATGTATTCCTAAAATTTCATTACTGTACAATAATTTTTTCTTGATTTTGGGATTTTTTTCCCATCAGTGTATTACATGGTGTTTGATGGAGAAAAGACAATTTTTCTTTTAAAGATGATAGTCTTGATTCCATGCTATGAAATCTGAAAATAGGATGATGCTGCTGCTGCCACAATTAGGAAATTGCATCACGTGTTCCTGCTGCAATGTAAATTGATATTTATTTTAAATCCACATAAACAGCTGTAAAATCAAAACATCATTTTCGTAAGAATTATTATGAAAATGAATTCTTATGAAATTTCATAATAATTCTTATTTCAAAGCTTATGATAATTTCACTTTAAAATAGAAAAAAAAATCAGCATTACAAATAATATCATTTTTAAAGTTGAAGAAACATCTATAGCATTATTAATGTACTTTTTTAATAAATGAAATGCCTTTTTCTGAAGCAACCTATTTTTGTAAGATGAAAAAGTAAGTTAAAGCAAGTAAAATAAAAAAAGTAAATAAGTAAATATCCGACATACCTACATACATACATATATAAATATATACTCAGACAGAAACAATGTGACTCATTTATTAAGATCATAAAAGTTAATTAAAAACCAAATATTATGATTAAATATTAAGTATGTCTACATTCCCTTTCATACCCACTCAAAAAATTAATAAATACAAATAGAAAATGTGATAAACTTTTTAGTTTCAATTAAAATGTGAATAGAAACGTTTTCTGAAATGAATTTTGCTCCTATATTATTTTTTTACAACTCTAAATCAAAATTTATGTAATTTTCTTCAGGAATAAAAATTTATATTGATTGTTTTCAAACTCCTCCTTTTGACTACAATGCAGAAAGTTATTATTTAGGTAATATTCAGTTAGTGTACTCAAATTCGAGAATAACTTTTATACGTAGATGAAATTACCAACTTTAAAATCATACGTTGCTACTTAAGAATTAAAACCACTTGGTAGTGAATTAAAATTTCACTTCAACCAAAGGTTTAGAATTTATAAAATCTTTCACATCTTACTGTAGAACTTATTATCTATAAAAATATTACTTAATTATTTAATGAATAATTCCAAATTAATTCTCTTATTTTCAATATGTCTTGCATTATTGATTATCGATATTGATAAAATACCAACGGGAGTGATTTTTAAAAGTTACTGTAGGTTATTACTTAGTTTGATATTGTGTTATTCATTAAAATTAACAGATTGCGGTAATAGAAAATTTCTTAGAATTCATTCAGCTAAGATAATGGCTTATCAGAATATAAAAAGAATTAGTGATTATAAAAACAAAATGAATTAGAAACAAGAATACTGCAGGAAGGATGAATGAACAAGTCTTAGGACAGAGGTAATGGCCTATACAATACTTTCGCACACGCTATCTAATAAAAATAAATTAATTTTTGCTCAAGCAATTGGAACCAAAATTTAACATAGAAATTTAATTGTATTCACAAAATCACATATTAAATTTATTATGATTAAATAACATCGTATTCGAGTTATGACATTTTTAATGGCGTGTACATTTTTGTTTTCAAATGACGTTTCGTATAGAACGACAAACTTTCAACACCTAGTTGGATTTGTCGAAACAACTGATAGGTGTATGCAATATAGTCTGTATACTTAATATTATCCATCTAGTACTCTTCGTTTTGTAGTTAGCACTGTGGTCGAAAATCTACAGAAACGGAAGGGCCAAAAGCAACAATTTACAAAATTTTCCAGTTTTTAACGATCCACTAAAATTTTTCTGTTTAATATTATAGTATTTGCTTATATATATTTGCTTTCTTTTTAATTGAAACTAAACTGCTTTGAATATGGAATAATATTTATTCATATAAAAACAAAAATATAGGTAGTTCCGTCAACGGAAACATTTGCTTTATATGCGTTTTGAAAGTTTGATTAAATCTGGCTCATAGCTTGTCGTTTTAAGTTTCAAGCACAACTCTAGATTTTTATTTGGTTGTTGACTTCTGAATTTACTTTTTGTTATAATTGGGGAAGAGAGCACTTACTCACACTATATGTAAAACCAAAGATCGTCAGCCCTCCACATGCCTACTTCTTTACCTCATTGTAGAATTCTGGAAAACTATTCCATGCGTCGAACACAAGGACCTCAACTTGTGAAATTTCTTTTAGAGCTGTCCACTTGTGCTACGCGATATGCATAAATTTCTGGACGTCCGATTTTTCCAAGTTGCCTCTTGAGTTCAGTGAACATACCACTCTACAAGTCTTTGGTTTTCAAATCCAGAAATTATATTTGAAGTGATCTAACATCAATACCACACGGATCAATGTTAATCTCATTAGAATTGAGGGTACTTATTATGAACACGAGAGTCCTTATTTTTTTGTTTGAATTCTCTCACATGAATTGGCCCTTCATGTTTTTTAAAGTTATGCTGCAGCAATTGTGACAGTAGTTGGATTGGTCTAATCCCGACATTGCTTCAGATTTTTAAGATGAAGTAATTTACAGCTCTTGCAAATGGTTAAAAGTTAAACATTGTCAAGGATTTCTATCTATGAGAATGGTCTCATCTCTAAGAACACAACATTGGTTCAAATTTATCTCATTATGGCCATGTTAAGCTTAGCGATTTGTAATTAATAATTGTGTTAACAGAAGCTATTGTGAGATTAGGTGCTTAAAAATATTTTTTTCTTACTTTTTAGGAGTTTTGATTACAAATTATTAATTTTATCATACGGAACTGGAGAGCCTTGACTTTTTATCAGAAGAGCCGCAAACAGCTCTCAAGTCACAGGTTGCCGATACACAGTCACAGGATTCACATACAAATAAATCAGAAAAGAATAAAAATAGATCAAATAAATCAGAAAATAAATTATAGGAATAAGTGCTTAAAAAGAAAATAATTTAAATAAAATATTAAACAAAAATTAATAAATAATAAAACTAATTTAAATAATATTATAAAGAAAAAAATACAGAATATATACGATTAAATATAGAGACGCAATATAAAAAAATATCATTAAAAGTATTAGAGAAAAAAAATTACAATTTAAAAAAATAATGCCTCATTTACTTTGAGGCTTCACACTAACTTATATTCGAATACCTGAATGAGCGAACCCTCTCTACATGGAATTTTCTCAAAAATGCATAAATCTGCAAATTGAATGTAAAGACCATATGATAGATTTATATGCCATAAAGTTTGACTGACAGCAGTTTTAGTTCTATTCTTCACATGAAGACAAACATTATTCGTAAATCTGCCTTTTTAAAATCAGGGAAATAAAAAAACTGGAGATTCCCCAAAAGCTTAAGCTCGAATTTTCAGACCATAATAATACTTTATTTATATTTCTTATACGAAAAATTAATAAATCATCCTCTAAATTTGTTTGACTTTAAACTTTATTCTCTAGTGCAACTACAGTTTTCATTATTTAATCCAAATTAGAGCGAGAAATGCTTAAATCACCTTTCCATACCAAGAACATTCAGTTAGCATTCGTTGCATAGTTGAGAAAATTCATCAAAACATAAAGCGTGCGTGGTTGCCGGTCAAGAGAACACTTTAAGACCTCTCGGAAACACCCTTTGTCATGTTGTGGTGAATATTTAGCCTAATTCATTAAAATAAGAGAATGTAAATGGTTGGTAAGAGCCGCAGTTTAAATAACTCAGTCGAGGGGGCCTTCCAGTAATTGTAGTTATCAACTGATTAAATTCTCAGAGTCCACTTTAGAAATGCCACTTCCCATTTGAGTTTGGAGTTTCGAAAGGAAAGGCTCTGAAATGCCTCAATTAGATGGAATTTGTAAAATTTCGGGTAAATGGCGTGTTTTAAGGATTGGGTGGAAAACGGGTAAAGTTTGAAATTGCGCATGTGGAATCATTTGATTATTTCCCGCGAAAGTACTAAGTATTTATATTAATCATTTTGGACTTAGTATAAAATGTTATCTACATCAGTACTGATATGTTTTGAAATAAAGTTAATGATACAATTTCTTGAGCATATTTAAACTAATGTAATATGGTGAATGATTACTTCCCAATGCTTGAGCTTATCATTTGTAATTTTAGTTGAAATTTTTCTGCAGAATTTGGAAGTAATTTTAAGTTAGAATAAAACTAAAAATTTTTCTGAAATAATAAATATGCTGTTTAAATTTTAAGGTCTGTATTTATTTATTTGTTATACCAGAACGAAATCTCTTTGCATGCAGGTAAACATAACATAGACTGACGAGACCAAACAATCAAATCATTTACAAAAAGGAAATTTAACTTAGAATGCTGAAAGTGCAAGAGAAAATCTTAAATAAATGTCAAATATCTTATAAACTACATGTTTTCTTTTTCATTTACTTACACATTTCATTCCTTATCCATGATTAGTGAATTTTGTTAAATTTTTATGCAAGTTAGTATATTAAAAGTAAGTAATGAGCTATTAGTATTGATATAATATTAATATAAGTTTTTAAAAATTTTAAATTCTTTCTCTAATTTTTGTTTTAATTATATTTTTTTATATCGCATCTCTATATTATATTATATACATTCTGTATCTTGTATCTTTATAATATTATTTAAATTAGCTTTTTAATTATTTTTTATTTAACATTTTATTTAAATTATTGTTTTTTAAGCATTTATTCTTATAATTTATTTGTTGCTTTACTTTAAATATTTTTGTTTTATTTCTTAAAATTATGTTTATGTGAATGTCCATGCACATTGGTCTTATTTTTCTCTACACTTGATGGGTACAAATAATCTCTGATGATATTTTCTGTGTTCAATGACTCTAACTGTGCCATATATACGAACTTTAAGTATAATAGACCATTTTCGATGTACATATACATACAGCAATCACATGGAAGCATATATTTTACAAACGATAATACAATGTAATTCAACATTAACTCAATAATAAAATTTATTTTCGTCAAAAACATACATTTATTCGAACTTGCAACAAAAACATGAGTAAAATGTGAAAGTAAAATAACTATGAGAATAAAATATATAAGCAGAATATTGATTTATAAGCAGAAAAATATCGAGAGATCTAAGAATTTCAATACAGCATATGTATTATTAAAAGTAAACCTGCAACAATGTTTTCGTGTGTTGCCTATGGGATCGAATTATTTATCGGCTGCGATGGGACAAATAATCAGTATGATTTGTCCATGTGACAGCTGTCAAAATTTCTTTTGAAAGGATAAAAGAGCTTCGTGTTTTTTTAAATTCTTTTTTTAAACTACGATATTGTTTGAATGTTTTCTTACGCAAGTTTATATATATATATATATATTATATATATATATTGAGGATAAATACATCTACATTTTTAGGAGAAAATAAATTTAGCGCATACGCGATTTTAAAACCTCACTATTTTTGTATAATAAAATGGATTATTTAAAAAATATTAATGTGAAGCTATATTTTTATTTATTATGGGATAATTATTATTGAATATTTTTATTAATTCACTAATCGATGGCATCGGCCTAAATAAATGATAATTGATTTAAATTAATTTTTTGTAATCTCCAAATCAAAGAAATTATGTAAAAGGGGATTGCATGCAATTAGTGAGTAAATATTTACTACAAAGAATATTGTAATAACAAACGTTTATTAATATCTGAAGAATTGTAATATTTATTGTTATATATGTATTCAAACATGGTATCACGGATATTACATAGCAAAACCTAAGCTTTCTATAATACATCTTTCTTTTATTTCAGAACTAGCCAACCAGATGATTTGTCTGGATTAATGAATCAATAAAATGTACAAGTAAATACTTTTTTAAAACTTGTTATCTTATTACTCATTCTACAAAATACTTTTCAAATTTAAATTTTGATAGTCGTGTAACTCATTTTATAGTATAAGCATTGAACCGTGATTTGTATTCCTCATTGTATTATGTATTTCTTTGTAATCCCACATAAAATATGAGATTTGAATAAAAGTGAAACTAATTAAACTTTGATGAAACATATTTAGTCATGAAATAAAAAATCATAGCTCAGATTTTTTTTTTTTTTACTTAAAAAAATTAAAAGAAAAAAAGAATTGTTCGGCATGGAAGTCTAGTGCTTTTGCGAGCACAAAATTCATGAATTATGCAATATCTCAATCATTAATCAATACAAATTTATCCAGATGACAGATTTGAGAAGATGATGTAAACGAGGACAATTCATCTGACCAGATGACTTGTTCCCATTGCAGTTGTGTCCAGTTCATATGGTGTCGCATCACTGTTGTCTCTTCATATCATTCTAAACTGAAAGTAACTGTTTTGGAATAGCCATGAATGTAATCAATATGAAACTCTCGTTGAATAGTTTTTATGCATATGGGGTTCTGAAGTCGGGTCTTCATTTCGAACGGTATCTACGATAGTGTAGTTTTAAGATTTTGGCTAATGACCCTCTTCAACACCCGTCTGTCACGGTCCTTCAGTTTCGAATTTTGCCCACTGTTGTTCTTCGCAGAACGGACATTACTCAGATCGTGTAGGCTGTCATACCCCTTGAGACACACCAGAAGGCTGGTTATACACCAAGAAGGCTGGTTACTCTGGATACGGACACTTCAGCGACACGAGCTCCAATTATCAAACATCTTTTCACATCAGTGTGGTCTGATATAATCACGCTTTACAAGTATTTTTTCAGTATTTTTTTCAGCTTACAGTATTTTTTCATGCAACTCTCATACTGCCAGAGGTCGCGGTGGCCTCGTGGTAAGGTCTCTTATTCGAAACAGGGGAGTTGCCGGTTCGAGACTCGATTCCACCGAAGAACAGCCTTGTAAGCGGATCTGGTGCACGTTAAATTCATCGTGGACCAACGTCCTCCAGCATGTATAGTATGGGAGTTTAAAGAGGTGAGGGGGGTGCTAGCTCAATTGTCGTCCTCGTCATCTGACCGGGGCTCAAAATTACGAAGTTCGTAAGAAAATAGAACCAGTGTTGCTTCAAAACGGGATGCTGATATAACTAACTAAATTAAATCCACACTGCCAAATAATTGACTAATATATCTGTTTTACCGTCATTAGGTCGCAGACTATTGTGACAGAAGACGGCCTTTTATTGGATGATGGAAGGAGAACTAATTTTTAACTGAGTATTCCTATAATTTTGTCCTATACATATGTAAGAATGTTATAAAATATTACAAATACATATTACATGATATTAGAATCATGTATTAAAATGTTAAACAATAGAATATTGCAATGCAAATGTCTCTTATTATATTATTTATAAAACACTAAATATTCAAATAAATCTATAAATAGTGCATGAGCATTAATAACGTATTGTAATGACTTAATAAATGCTATGCAATTTAAAAGGAATTTGCATACAAGATGCGTTAACAAAATATTAAATTATGTGATTTAAACATTGCTATTTATTAACTTTTATCTGAGAAATGTGAAACACTATTAAATATATTTTTTGAAGATTAATTAGTTTAATAAATAGTATCTGAAATTTTAGGCTACATAGGCGTAAACAATTCAACAAAAAGAATTCTGCGCTATCTACAAATAAGTATTATTAAAGTGATATATCATTTATGCATACATAATTTATTATTTTTAAAAGTTTATCTTTCCAAACAATTGTGATTTAAAAATGCTTTTCACTCAATAACATAATAATCTGACCTTTAAATGTCGATTGATCAACACCATTAGATGATGCAAACAAAGTCGTAATTTCAGAAAACAATCAGCCTAATTAGAAACTGTTTTTCACAGAACAAAAGCCCTAAGGATACATGCTTACGATTCCAAGAAATCTTGTTTCATTCATTGAATGAGAAATTGGAAGAGTTACGAATGAAAAGTGGTAGAATTATCTTTTCTGCTAATAAACAGAAAGGTGATGCTTCTATTGAACACAAAAGGACTATTTAATTAGAGCACATTATCACTGCAAAATCCCAAATTAGTTCATTGTTTTGTTTTTTTAATATCATCTGGCACATATTTTATCCAAGCATTTTTAAACAAATGATTGCTAATAGCCTAAGAATTTTAATGCTTTAAGTCTTGTTCCGGCATACAGTCGATGAATCAGAAATTGTTTCCTGTTTTGATTGAAATGTTTGAATAATTTGATATTTCTAATGGAATTGCGATACTTCATTTTTCGGAGACATAATATGTGCATCTTTATAATCTTTCGAGTATTCACATTTTTAATTAAATCGTTGAAACTAATTTCATTATTATATATGCTTCATTAAAGATTAGAATTGCAGCAAAAATTGCATTTAAATGTCATATAAATTGCAAATTTTTATTTTAATTTCTCTCTTAATCTTAAACATAAATTTTGTATGATATTTCACATTTAGTATACTTTGCTAGAATTCAAAAAAACATATTATCGATTGTAATATTTGGAAATTCAACTATCACTTAATCTCAAGGTGATTTTTGGGGGAAAAATAAAGAATGACTAAATAAATAAATATTAAAGTATTTTTAAATCAATGATAATCAATTATATATTAAAAATGAAAGAGCGAAAACAGTTGGAGTAAAAAATAATTTTCAGTCCACTACTGAAACTATAATTTATAGAATTCATTATTAAAATTAGTATTTAAGAATTTAATTGCGGTTCCATTTTGAAGGACATTAAAAACGCTTAACCATTAAAATTACATTATGAAATATTTAAAAAAAAGATAAATGAAAATTAAACTTAGTAATTTCTACAATTCGAAAGCGAAATTTGAGAAATCATTGATGATAAATATTTCATTTCAGCCTTTTATTTTGTAGTTCAGCAGTGACTATTTATATAATTACATTTATTATTATTATTTTTTAAGTTTAAATTTTTGTTCAGTTTATTCATTATTTTTTTTTTCTGAATAAGATTTTATCATTTCATTATTTAAAATTTTTGCAATTCTTCTAAAATATTATCACTTTTATGTTCAGCACTATGGAATATATATTTATCAAAATCGAGCATAATTGGGTGCTGCATTAAATAGAATTCAGGATTCATACAGGAATTCATCACTCTTCAGAATAAGATATCTATATTTATGTGAAACCAATATAAAAACATTATTTTTTTTTAATTTATCAATTTATTAAAAGAATTATTTAAAAAAAACTGAATCAACGGAAATCAATTAAAGCAACAGAAATTTGATTCAATACTTTATATATCTATATAATGAATATAAATTTGATTTAACGCTTTAGATATAATATTTTTTCCTCTTTGCTTAGGAAATTATGCCCACTAAGACATATCTTCCTCTATCATTGGTGAAATTTGCATAAAAAGTTGGAATCCAAATACATACTTATATCTAATAAGCCCATTAATCCTAATGTTATCAAATATTTAAACAAGTGATATAAAAAAATAAAGTCAATTACTACTTAGGTTAACAAAGAATTTTTTTTTATTTTGCTATATTTCTTTAAATAATTGAAATTAATATAAATAAATTAATAATTAAATATTTATATACGTATATCAGAATCACAATATTAAATGGCAAAATAGAAATCTAATTTCAATACAATTTTCCAGTTTTCTTTCTCTATATGGTGTTAGACTATTATTTTTGTATAATAATATTTATTAGCTTTTTTTATTCATTTCTAATTAACAAAGCTGATGGGGATTCAAAATTTCTCATCTTCAGAACTGAAATCGTAATTTTCACCCTCACGTGAAAAAATATTGAAATCCTCGCATTTGGCAGATTGGATTATTGCCTGCAGATTTCAATTTTCCTTACAATTGCTATAGCTCTATTTAAAGTATTGAAGATGAATTAATTTTAATTAACAAATTAATATTTGAAAAAATTGTAATTGTAGGAGACGGAAAAAATGCCATTTTTCGCCAAGTTCCATTCATAATATGAATTGCCGTCATTCATAATTAGCCGCACAATTGTGATGATTGAGAAATCATTCTGCGGCAAAAGTCTGCCAAAGTAGCCAAAAGAAAGCTCTGAACTTTGCTTTCGACTCTCTGGGGCATCTCCTCTTCCTTGGACAAAGGAAAACCTCCCCCCTCCTCTACCCTCGAGCAAAATAAGAAGGAAGAAAACTATCTGTGTGTCTTTGTGTTTCAATGTCTTCTCTACCTCGCTATTTCGATCTTTCTTTTGTACAGACCGTTTCTTTTTTTTTTCTTTCTCTTTTTTTTTTTCTACTCCCTTTACATTTTATTCCCATCAAGCGCATGCGATTTCCTACCCTTTTTGCTTTATTTTATCTTCATTGCAGTGGAAAGTAAATAAATAAAATATATAAAATGTATTTTCTCTTCAGTTATGTGTATTCGCTTTGGTACCCGCTGTCTATCTGGTGTCTTTTTGTTTTTTTTTAGTTCGGGGTGC
Organism: Argiope trifasciata; assembly: GCA_026543055.1. Classification (NCBI taxonomy): domain Eukaryota; kingdom Metazoa; phylum Arthropoda; class Arachnida; order Araneae; family Araneidae; genus Argiope; species Argiope trifasciata. The sequence goes on from JAPMOQ010030034.1 coordinate 876,756, forward strand.
ACGAAAGAAAAAATGCCGTGATGGTGGTGAGGGGGATCCATGAAGGAGGGGTGGAGGTGGAAAGTGAAAATCCCCTCCTGACGTCACATAAGTAGCTTTGATCTTCTGGTTGGGAGGATCTCTGTCACGCATTTGCATATTCTGTGCCTTTACACAGGTAATCGTATCTGCCTCCGTCTAATAGCCCGGTGTAGACAAACAAAACACGTTTCTCTTGTTCCGGGGCATGTACTTTGTATCGAAAGGTAAACTGTTTTATCTGATGGTTGGTTCAAATGAGCCATTTTGTAAATAACTTAATGATGGGCGCAGGTTACGCTATATATGTAACATCATGATACAATCCGAAATAATTTTTAAGGTGAAAATACAGCAAAAGAATATTAAATATTCTGAGTTGCTAGTGGAAGCGCAAGCTTGGTCTGATTGGTCTCATTAAAATATTTCACCTATAAACTCAAACGAAATCAATATTTATGTTTTATTTTAATTTATAGGATGCCCCTGTACTCATGAGCCAGACGTTAAGGTATCCGACTACGTTCGAAGGACATAGTTTTTTTTTTTATTTGATTTTTTAACTACTTAAAACTAGGCTTTTAGATTATTGTAAATTAAAATACAAAACACTATAAAAGCAAAAAAAATTAAATTACAATATATTTAGAAAAATAGGAAAATTTATAATAAATGTTAATGCAATTTAACCAAAATGGTTAGAACTCCACACAAAAATGTAATGCAGCAATACTACTTTTTTGCACACAAGTGATAGAATATAATGATGAATGAAATGAAGCAAAATCTGGGATGCAATGGGTTATGGGTAAATATATACTTATTTATGCATTTTTTAACAAATTTACTTAATTATTCTAAAAACACTTATAAATGAAAAAGCATTTCACTAACAATAAAATTGTGGTTCATTTTCATTTATTTGCCCAAATTATTTAAAACACTCTGAAATTTTTATGGACAAAACTCTATTAGTTTTTCAGATATCATATTATTGGTGGAGAATTTTTATGAAAATTAAAGTTTCAAGAAATTTGAAATTAAAAACAAATTTTAGTAGAAAAATGTGTGACCCTGGATAATAAATAGGCCAGGCTGATGAAATAAACTGTTTTGAAAGTAGGAAATACTAAACTACAAATAATATTTTTTTTTAATCGTCAATGCGGTCAATAACCAGTGTTTTAACGTAGTAGGATACCTTAAAGGTAATTAAAATAATAATAAATATATATGTTTTTGTATACCATTTGGTGGGCTGAAGTGGAAAGTTTTTGGGAAAGAAACAAAAATTATTAAGAAATGGAAACTCTTTTCTTACGTAATATTACAGTAAGTATACAGGTGTACCACTACCGATACAAGATTAATTTCATTTAGCAAGTAATTGGTGTGGTATTTCGAGAACACTTAGTATTTCCCAAACAGTTGCAGTAGCAAATGAAAGATTTTCAATGAGGTAGGCCCTCAACAGAACCAATTAGAGTCTGATACATACTTCATTTTTCTGTCTTGTGTTTACTTAATTACAATTACTTGTCCCATCTTCAAATTTCATTTGGTTGCTATAGAAGGAAAAAATACTTTTTTTCGCATTCTTCTTAATTTTAAAGTTATTTTGACTCATGAAGTCAGAGACAGCTTATTTACATTTTCCATAAACCAGGGGGAGCTGTTTCCTCAAAACTTTCTCGCTTACCATAAAAAAAAAACTTACCATGCCTCAAATGGCGCTGGCGTTCACTAGTTATGAAATATGAGCTTTTGGTATGAATGTTATCATTTTTAATGAATCTATAATTTCAGCCTTGGCGTGTTATTTGGCGATTATTCCCCCGAATACATTAATAATATAAAAAATAAATTGCGTTTTATCCAGGCAGCACAGTCTGTTACATTATAATGTACAATATTGTGCGATGTCATTTGATGTTAAACAATATTCCACAATATTAAACAATATTGAGCATAATGATAGATGTCATGCAATATTGTAAAATATTTTATTGTTACTAGGGTAGACTTGGTTTCTCAACCAACCAAGACAAAAATTTGGCTCAAAACTACACTTGAAGTTACAAAATCTTGCACCGAATTTAATTAATTGATGTCTGCGTTTTACATTTATCACGTTTACATATTTGTGAATATACAGACATTCAACCTGTAATGAGATTTGCACAAAAATTTCACAGAAGAAGAAGAATTTCACTATATATTTTCAATCAGTATACTGCATTTTATTTGAAATATTTCCCCATTATATAATTATTGTGTTATTTTATAATCAAAGAGCCAGACAATAGTCTTCCTCTGAACCGATTTTATTCAATATTCAATAGAAATCTACAAATTTTGTGTGAAGAGCATTTACAAATTTCAATCAGTTTTTGAGTTATATTTATCGCAGATGAATATAACTCAAGTATAACAAAGGGCCGCTTTCCTAAAATGTGTGCTTTTCTTTCGAACTCAGGGAGGTCTAAAACATGGATATTCGTGAAAATCTTGACTTATCGAAATTTTTGAAAATTACTATACATTCTCTACACTATATATATAAAAAAAGTAAAAATACTTTAAAAATTGAAAAATAATTTCGACTCTTATTAATGTCGTATCAAATATAATAATAAATATTTATTTTATCAATACGAAAAGAAGATAATGCCCAATGAGAACTATAATTAACAACTTATTCTCCACTTGAGACAGAAAAAAAATTCCACTTGAGACAAAATTCCATAAATTTTTATTCTTCTCTTCACAATTTTTTAAATCTTTCATGTGTCCATTTTATAAACATGGTTGAACAAATTTGAATATAAGTTTCCCAAAATCCAGTGCTTATCATTATTCTAATCAGACCAAATGCAGGTGTTTTTTAATAGCACATTCATTCTTACTTTTACATTACATGCCGCAGATTTCAAAAGGTACTTTAACTTTATATAATTTTCTATCTTAAGCTCTTCGAGGAAAAACGACTTTGATGTTATCACTTTTTTAAAAAAAATATTTATGTTATAAATTAAAAAATAAAGTTTTTCGCCATAATTTATCCCCTTAAAATTAAATTCTTTTATTAATAGAGTCGTTAATGTAGTCTTTCTCTTTTAATGGAGTTGTTTCTGTAAAAGTGTAAAATACATTTTTTTTCAAATTTGTATTATTAAAACGTCATAAATCAAATTATATTTTTCAAAATTTATCATTTAACAATTCCTAACAGAATAATTAGAAATTAATTATCTATTTATTTTGTGGTTCTTTGTGAATTGTTTTTTAATAGAGTGCTTCATTTAAGAAACATTAATTTAAACATTTTTGATTAAGTTTGATGTTGTTAAAATTTATACATATGCATTATAAAGTGAATAGTGTTTTAATGCCATAAGTGATTTTTTAAAAAATATAGTGACAACTTTATTTACGCCAGTTGAATATCAAATCTCTTATAAAACTGCTCTGTGATTCTTTTTTCCAAGATAAGTTTTAAACCACTTGTTGCTTTTATCAATGAACTTATTTTATAGAATTATTGCTTTATACATTTTCATCATTTACATAATTTATCGTTAAATTACTTAATAATTGTTTGTATTTTAAAGTAGAAAAATTTCTTAATAATATAGTATTTTAAAGAGGAAAAATAAACGAATAATATATCTTATACCTGTGGTGACATCTTAATAAGCCAGTAACAACCACTAAACATTGGTGG
>JAPMOQ010030034.1:880507-913738 GCA_026543055.1 Argiope trifasciata
ACTAAACATTGGTGGCCATTTTTGTATAGTGGATAAGTTACTGGCTTTCAAACCCGAACATCGCAGGTTCGATCCTTGGCGGAATTCAACCTACGTATTGGCACAATTCCGCCAACACCTACTCCAAATACCTTTGGTTATCTTATCTTACCACCTTTGGTGCCTGATATTTTAAGATGGTTGGCTTTATTGATTTTTAAATAATTAAAATTGAATGTAATTGAAATTTGATAAATTTTTTGATAATAATGGAGAGTATTAACTTAATGGAATTAGTTTGTGAAAAACTACTGCGAGTTTCAGATAAAAGTGCGCATACTTCACACAAAATTGGTGGTAGAAAGCATTATTAGTATCGGAGTCGATGCTGAAAAAAAATTCTCTCCTGATTTAAAAATTAGCAAAAATACATGATTGAGCGTCTTGGTACAACAATAATATGATAAACTCAATCAAAATAAGAAAAATATTGTATCAAATTAAAATTTTGTAAACGCAGTTGAAATTATTAACAAATTTTAGAGACGTAGAATCGATAATATTAAATTGGTACATTTTAAAGTTTTAAAATAATGTATAAAGTATTTTTTTCCAGGTCTCAATCTCAACAGATATAGTTAAAAGGCATTAATATTTAATTGACTAATGCTTTAGTCAATATTCGAATCTATATGCTGAGAGTGATGCTTCTATTGTCTTAAAGAAGATGTATGCTGAATGCCATGAAAATCAGACTATGACTCTGCAGATTTCAATAAAAGTATATTAAAAACCACATTCTTTTTATTAACGAAGGTAATGAAAATACATTAAAAAAATTTAGATTAAAATCAATTGCTAAAATACATCTTTTGAAATGCAATTAAGATATGAAGAATTATGATTTAAAACTTACTATCATACGAAAACGCATTCATTTTCTATACACAGTTTTTAAAAAAGTGTATTTTTAAAATTTATTTTTAAATCGTAATTATTTTGAAAATTCCTTAGAAATGCAATTAAAGTGTGAAGAAATATCATTTAAAAGTTGTTTAAATTAATTTCTATAATTTTATTTGGAATACTATTTTCTATAAAATCTACATATTAATTCTTATGCGGTGTTACATCAGGAACATTAAATCATCCAAGATATAAAGCAAAATGTATTCAGATGTTAATTTTTCGAATAATTTCAGTGTTGAAATCTATTCATGATCGAAGAACAAATTACTACTCCAAACAGTCTTCAGTTAGACATCTGTAGCGGAACTAATATATTGTTATCTCTGCCCCCTTTATAATACATACATCATCAAACTGGACATTGAATTCCTCTCCAAAGCAATGTCATACTATTCCCTAACAACCTACCAATGTAGGAAGTAAATGTGCTAATGGTAGGAAGTACAATGGACCTTGTGCACATAAACTCGCTTTTGCCACTTATGTTTCAAGCGACATAATTGCCTTCTGAAATCGGTACTTGGCTCTGCACACGGAACTATATTTCATCTATGACTCTCGGTTCACAAAATGTGATTTAATCACGCAATTCCCTCTAAATGAACGATGGTTTAAACTGATTGGGGCGTTAAATTTGGCTAATATCAATGTTTTTGGAAGAAGAAAATTTCCCATTACTGGTGATATCTTTCTCTTATGCTGTGAAGGTTTTATAAAACAAAATAACAAATAAGTAGTATGAAATCCTGATTATGTCTTCAATTCAGGATAACTTTTTTTTATTTTTTCGTATAAGAAATAGAGAGAAAGGTGATGGTCAAAGAAATGATCTCTAGACTTTGGTGAAACTCTAATTTCCAGATCTCTCTGAATTTGGAAAATGCATTTTTGGCATTATCTCAAATAAAAGTAAATTATGAGCATACTAACTCAAATAAAGTTCTACATTTTTGGCATTATATTAATTTTCACATCACATTTGCCGATATCTATCAAACTTTTAACGAGATTCGTTCAAAGAATGTCTTTATGTCCGACTGCCCAAATATAAATTAACAATATAGCTACAAAAGTAAAGGGGCTATAAAATTTCCTACAATAATTAAACATTTAAAGTGTAGTGAAAGTGTAAAGTGAATTTGAAACTAAGTCAAGCAAGTGGGTGACTTTATGTCTGTCTATGTTTTTGAAACCCCATAAGTGGGTAACAAGAAAGTGAATTATATAAGTACATAGAAATCGGCTGAATGTGATGTAAATCTGTAGTATTATGTCAGTTTTTGGTTTCAGTCGGTCAGAGAGAGTATGGTTAAAGTGTGTATTCCCATGATGTATTCAATAAAAATCGTAGATTCACAACTAATATCTATATTTCATAACTAATATTGGGCAATGGCCTACAAGGTATTCATTATTTTCATCAAGTACCGTAATTTTACGCGCAATGGGGAGGGAGATAAGATCTTTATTGGAGAGAATGCAAGAGAATAAATATCCGATGACCATGCCGTTGGTTCAAATCTTGCACATCTTGCTGTTAACCGAAGAGTATAATTCTAAGACCAAGTGTAAAAGAAGCTAGTAATATTACATTGAAACATGTCACTTGTAGTTATATAATTAATGCAATTGTGAACTCAATCCAATTAAGACATAAGATTAAATGAAACATCAACGCAAAACATCAAGCTTAGAATAGTTTTAATGTAATTCATGATTTATATTTCCCTCAAACTTGGTAGGCAACAATACCCTCAATTAAAAATTATGATATTTTATTTATATCTGAAGTGCTATCAAAAGACTTTTTAATAATTTGAATCAGCAGAAATATTCATCAATTAGTTGAAAACTCTGAATTGAATAATTATATCTGTTTAAATCGAAATTTCAATTTCTACTACATAAACGTATTTAATATATATCTCTTTCAATCTTTACTTATCCTTTAAGAAAGGCATCTTAAAACCAATAACTGCAGTATTATTGAATAGGATAGGCTAAACACCATCTTCTCTAAAATTCGATTTCATCCACTGCTGCAAAGATGCCCCTAGGCATCAGTTTTCCGGAGCATTTTTTTGAAGTTTTGAAGTACCACAACTGGCAATTGAACTGTCTTGGTTTTAACTTCCTTTCCAGCTGCCAGTTGTAGCGGTTAGAATTGGAAGTTATACCTGTATAGTTATTCCAGTGGTATAGACTTGGCGGTTGGTTTGAATGCAACAAGGGAGAAACGGAGTAATAATAACCTATATACATTCACATACAAAATCCCCTTTATATGTAAAGTATGTGCTCTTACAGATATCGAATGCTTCTGAAAGAAACGCTTCACCAGAATATTTTGATGCCTTCAAGATGTTCAAACTTTATTCACAATAAGGGTCAATAATAGCTCTGCCATACAATGCTTAGCCCCTTAAAGACTTTTCCAAAGAACAAAAGTTCAAACTATGTAAGGCCAATAGACTGTTATATTGGTATTTTTGATCTATCGTTAATACTCCAGAATTTAATGTGACAAAGTGAACTCAAGAATATATTAAATAATATAGCATTTAATTTATTTCAGAATATAGTTTCTTTATATATGAGAACAGATTAAAATTGAATCAGACTTTAAAATAATGTAATGGAGTCTTAAGAATCATACAGTATCTATGATTATATTTTAAAGTTTCATTTAAAAAAATTCATAAGTTATAAATTTATTGAAAGTTACATTTACAAACAACTAATTTAACATCTATTTAGAAAGAAGTTTGATTTCAAACTTAATTTTGGGAACAGTAGAATCAGTTCATAATTTAACACATAACGTAGGCTATTAAATTATTTCTTTAAAAATAAAGTGCCTTAGAAAGCTTAAAAAGCCATAGTGGATTGGAATAATTCGTAAAACTTTTTATTCTCAAAAAAGTTTTCTTTTGAATGTGAAAATATTGAATGTCACTAAACTTTTGGAAAATGCGAAAATTGATGCAATTTTCAAATTAAATTAATAAGATTTAACGAAATATTTTAGTATATTGTCGATTGCTAAAGCATTATAATTCAATACAATCATACTGAACAAAATTCGTTTCCAAGCTCGTTATTTCGAGATATAATAATCTATAGCTAATTGGATCAGTTTATGTAAAAGTTACTCAATTTCAGTTACTTCGATATAAAAGGTCCTTATTTTCAGATGTTACTCTTTATTACATCAATTTATTCATTTAACTTTACAACCGTTTTAAATTAATTATGATCTTTTCGAAATACAATAAAATATTTGACATCTGTTAACTTAATATGTTAATATCTTAGAATATTGCAACAATGGAAGTTAGTTATTATCATGGGAGAACATATTTTGGTTTGAGGTTACTGAAGCCTCAAAAGGAGTAGGCTTTAAATTGGCAATTTATCACTTTTTGAAGCACCAATTATTCACTTTTAAGATTATTAGAAAATAAAGCAAAATGTTGTCACAGTTGGCATTTATCGTCGTCTTAAGTTACAACTGGATTTCTAAATTATTCATTCTCTGAATTCTTACAAGTGATCTTAATTATTATAAGTCACTAACGAGGTAAAACCGGTTTAAAACAACCAAGAGACTATCAGATTATACATGCGTCGATAGTTAGAAAATCGATGTTTTTTTTTTCTTCTTCTTTTTAGTAATTGTCGAGCGCCAAAACTTTGTTTGCAGTTAAATCAATCGATAATGAAAATTTAAAAAATTATCATTCCATTATATATTATTTACACCTATGCATAGAAAGGGATATAGACCGATAGAGAAGTCTCGTGATGGTTTCAAACTGGTTTAAACTGTTTAACGACTTAATTAAGACAAGCAAGAATAAAAATAATATTTTCACATGATTACTAAAAATTTGCGGTCTTTGATTTTATTTTTATATTATGTTTTAAAATTATTCCCAATAATGTTTTTTTCTCAAACATAGAAACTTATAGCTAACATAGATTTAAAATAACAATTATTAGAATTTCTTCAAAATTTTTAAACATCCTTTAATTCCTTGAAATGTAACATATTTATTATGATTTTATTAAATATGGTAAAATGTTTAGATTTGTACAGCAAAAAATGATGGACTGGCAGAAATAATTATAGAAAAAATATAAATAATAAAAAATCATTTCAAACATATCTTTTATTTGAAATAAAGATACCTGCAAACAAATTAAGTTCGGTACTTTCAGTATTTTTCTTCGTAATAATTTCAAGACAAGATTTTAAAGAAATCTTCTTTATGTCATTACAAACAATGTTTGAAAAATTCAGAACCTTTTAATGCATACTCTCCCATTTAGGTAAATTAAAAGAAAATTGAAACACTACTGGGGTATGTTAGAACCAGCCATAAAGGTTTTAACTATGGAGTACTGATTCAGGTTTTATTGCATTAATCGCTTGAGTTAAGTTCTTTTTTTTTTTTAAATCTTATAGTCAATGTCGGAGGAGGTGGGATATATTTGAGAAGACACACTAGTCTACTAAACGTAATTGTTGATTTGGGTAATTGAGTAAATTAAGAGACATTGAAGAAGTCTAGTTGACGCAATTAATGAGATTAAAGTGGTTAAACATTGACTATACGAATTTTTATTGAAATTCTCCGATCACTGGATATACACGATAAATTGTTAGAGATATCTTCCTCTCATTTAATTTAGGCAGGTGGTTTGACAATCTGCAGTCCCTTTCATTGCAAAATGTGAGTGACATCTTAGATATAATTTATAATAACATAAATAATATTTGTATAAAAACAAATAAGTTTAAATTATTTCAACGAAATATCCAAATTTGTACCTAAGTTTCAGAATTTCGTAAGTAAATTTTGTTCTTACTTCAAAGTATATCCATTGGACCAATTATTATTATTATTCTAAACAACGAAAGGATACTAGAAATATTTTCTTATGAAAATAGTCAACTTTTCATTTTAATAGTTTGGCAAAAATTTATGCGGCCTAAAATATTCTAATCAAATACAATATAGGACTCAAAATTACAGTTTTTTTTTTAATTCTATAATATCCGAGCCAGATCTTTATCGATACATTAATGGTACCTTGAATTAGGACTTCTTAAATTGTGGCTAGAGATACTAGAATATTTCATTAAACATTAGTTCGGAGCAGAAAATTTTCACAGCAGAATTATTTTTTTTTAATGTATCTTCGTTTATTATCAAAACTACTCGGGGTGTCAAAAGAAAACATACGAAACGACGCTTTGTATAAACGAACACTTTATTCAAAGTATACACCATAGTTCTTAAGCCCTACGATCCCATTAAATAACGACAGAAGAATTCCTTATTCTCGGAATTCCCGTGATTGTCCTTGAATTCGTCGTCCGGGGTGTACCGCTTCCCTTTCAGATGTTTCTTTAGAGGACCAAACACATGAAAATTGCAGGGTGACATGCCCGAGCTGTTGAGCGGATGGTAGAAAATGTTCTGCACAATTCCGCGTGTGTTAACCATGAGACATATGAACACGCATTATCATGGATCAGAATCCCACCCTCCGGGAGTAGTCCCGGTCTATTGTTCTTGATATGTAGTCTGCGTAGTGTCTCATAGTACACATTGGAATTAATGGCTCTATTGTGCTCAAGGAATTCAGCATGCCACGTCAAGGGAACCGCACTCTTTATAACAGCCTCTGTTTGCACATGCTCCGATCCACGCCTGAAACTCCAATTGCATCCCTATATGTCTCGCTACGTTCTCCCGTGGCTTCAAAGGGAAGTATATAAGCATTTACGTTATTACAACTTTTGTACATTTTCATTTGAGTACCACCTGTATCGCTATTCTTTAAAAACTCTGTAGCTCTAGAAATGAATCAATCATCCATTAAAATCTCTAGAATAGTTTCTAAAATTTAAACATTTTTGAATTTAATTTTAATTAATGCTTAGAATTGTGATTGTTTTTTATCTACACCAATATATTTTGAGAATTAATGTACAGAAATTTTTCCCTACCAGAAAACAACTGGGAATAAAAGCATATTAAAGTATCCGACTACGTTTGAAGGAACTGTTTTGAAAAAATGGAATTTTTAGAAACAATTTAAAACTATGGTTTTCATATTTATTGTGAATTATTACAGAAAAGATTATAAATACAACATCATTATTAGAAAATATAATATATCTTAAGAAGTAAGAAAATGTGTAGTAAATTTTATGGAATTTTTACCAAAACGTTTAACACTCTACACAGAATGGTAAGACAGCAATCCTATTTTTCTTTGTGCACAAGTGATAGAATACAATAATGAATGAAACGAACAAAAATCTGACAAAAATCTTGAGTTGCAAAGACGTTATGGGTAAAAATATTTGTATGTATGCCTTTTTACCATAAATTCACAGCTTAATTTTTCAAAAAAAAACACACCTGCAAATGAAAAAGTATTTCACCAATAATTACACTTCTGGTTCATTTCATTGCCCGTATTATTTAAAACACACGCTGAAACGTTTATGTCAATACCTCTATTTGTTTTTGAGGTATCATATTAACGGTGGAGAATTTTTATGAAATTGAAAGTTTTGGGAAAATTGAAGCTAAAGACAAATTTTAGCTGAAAACAGTATGTGACCTTGAATGTTAGGTCAGGCCTTTCTTTTCTTAGAAAAAGTAAACTGTTTTGGAAAGAGAAAAGTCTGAACTACAAGAAAAAACAAAAATATATTCACCAATGTGGTAAATAATCAGTGTTTTTAACGTAGTCGGATACCTTAAGAAGGGCAGTTTGTGCTACAGATATGAATGTACTTCCAACCGCTTGTTTTGTAAAGCCCAACTTCTATCGATTAAAACATTAGAATGCAAACACAATCTATCATCATCAAGTATACTTAGGGCGCAACCGAAACAGCATATTACACTATTTTCCAACACTAAATGAACGTTTCTACTCACTACTGATGTCTCTTTAAACAAAAACAGGATGTTTGACGAATTCATTTTTTTTTTTACTCCGAACTAACTTTCGTAACTACTCCGTCAACACAGATCGATGTAGTAGTTAGTTCTACTTGTATTAAAATAAAAGCATTGCACAATCGTAACCTTCCCTGTGTATTTCGTGTTTCCCTCATTCCCTGAAAATAAAAGACTTGGTCAAACTTTCCTTCGAGTCGCCTTCTGACATTAAGATAAATTGGTAAGTCCAAAATTGTTTGTGTTTTCCCTCTTTTTTTCCAGTTTCTTTCGGGCACGCTTTTCCTGAATGCCTCTCCCGTTTCTTCTCGTTCACTTTTATTTCTTCCAAGAGCGATTCTTTCTTTCAACAGATGGCGTGTCCTTTCTTACAATCAGGTGTCTTCAAGCCTTTTTTTTCCAAAAGTTGGAACTTCCAACTACAGAGCAGTTTGGTTTGAAGTTACCTACATTTAAAGCATTTCTCGTCGTATATCTTATATTTCTTCTGGGTTTAAAAAAAGTTTCCTATAGTTTTGGCTTAGTATTTTAGATAACATAGGATTTTCTGGAAGAAAATATGTAGATAATCTTTTTATTCTTAATTTAAAATTTATAACATGATGGTCTAGCAATGACTACATATTTAATATCGTCTTTTATTGAAATTAAGTCAATCTTTGAATTAAAAACCTAGTTAAAGATATCTTTATTTATCATGAGAGAATATGATCCTGTTTTTGATTAGGGGTCTATGAATAATTGAAGCTCGAAATCGCGCAGGTAATGATTAAAGAATAAATGGCAATATTTATCGACATCTTTTAATTGGCTATATTTTTACTTTATTTTACCAGTTTCGCATTATTATTAAGTATGCTTTTTTGATAGCAGATGAGATTTTTAAAATTTGACCTAGAATTATGATAAAATAGCTATTATTTTCTTAGAACGTAAGTTTTTTCGGAGGAAATTAAATAATTTAATCTTTATAATATGTTCGAAAAAACTTATTTCGTCAAAATACTTTTATCAAAACTATTTTCTCTTCCCTCCAGTGAGAAAATATTTCATTAATTCGTAAGTAGAAAACATTGAGGATCTGACTCCTGTTCAAGGATTAATCCATTATGAAACTGTTCTGATACCAGAGTTTAGAAAATAGCAATTTGTATTCACAAAAATATTGAAGAATTTATTTTTAAATATTATATTATATTATATATGAGACAGAGAGAGAGAGGGATAGACACAGATAGGTAAACCACCTGCTTTTAAACTGGTTAATGACTTAAATTAAGGCAAGTAATGATTTTAAAAATAATGTTCTCACATTATAAATTAATTTTCTCATCAATCTACGATCGCAAATTTCAAATTATAGAATAATTTGAAATTTGAGATCGTAGATTTCATTTATATATTTTTTTAGTAAAGAATTTTCTCTTGACTTCGGAAGATCTTTACCTTTCGCCCACATTAAGAATCTATGTAAGTTTTTTTTTCAATGGCCAAAATTTTCTTAGTAAATCTAACTCGTAATTTTGTGTTTCATATTTTCATGGAATTGTTTATTGGAATGCGAAAAAATATCTGAAAAGGAGGAAAATCAGTTAAAAATAATTATTATTTAACTTCAGAATTTGTCACATAATGTTACAAATTTCCGATGAATAATTTTTGAGATATGAACTTACTCTCTAGTCTAGAATAATTGTTGAAAATGTAGAATTTTAAAGATTTATTCTAAAATGTTTCTTTCTACAAAAAACAGTAAAACTCTCTATAGTATTTGAAGCAAAGATTGCTATTTCTACAAAATAACCGAATAATATAATTATATTTTAGTTCTATTCTTAAATAATTTGCTTTTTAATAATTTATAAAATATTGTAATTATAAATATATAATATATTATACTGATATGAATTTTGATAAGTATGTGGTTACCGTTAAAACAAAAATGAAACTATAAATATTTTCATTCATCGTTTATTATTGCATTATAATAAAAGATCAGTTGATTTATTTATCTAACTGAATAATTACCCTAAATTTTACTAAAATTATCAATGGATTTATATCTGTGCATCAAAATGAATATAGATTTGCAATAAAACAATTAAAAGGAATATTTATTTTTAAGATTCTTCTTTTTTTTGTTTTATGAGAAAACTCCCTTTCTAAAAATGTAAATTTGTCGTTGGACACACACAAAAAGCATTTATTAAATTTAATTACAATGCACTTCTACATGGCTTATTTATTTATTCTGTATTTGTTATAAATTTAAAATTTCGTAAAAACATTTTTTGAAGGAATAATTACATTTTTTGTTACCATTGTAATTTGTTAATAAGGAAAAAATTATGATATATTTCTCTTCTTAGAAAAACAAATGCTAATTTTAATGTTTCAAAAGTTAAGTGTTGATATTTATTGTTCAATTTACATGCATTACAAGTATCCAAAAATATTAATTTTACCAGTAAATTTAATAATAAAAAAAACAGACTAATATATTTCACTATAATATTTTTAATGTATCAAATGTCAAACAATGAAATTTTATCGCTCATTTTGATAAAATACTACGGAGATAGAAAATAGGTTCTATAAAGTATTGATAAAATTTATCATAAGAAAACGACAATGCTTTTTAAACTATTATACCATAATCGTCTCTGAGTCAATTTGTTTGATTTAGGATTAGCTACTTCAGGAATACATGACTTACAATAGCCTAGAACTATCTTCGATTTTCTGCATCACAACGAAAGCAGAATTTTCCAAGCGGAACAATAATTTATCCAAGTATATAATATCTCGACTAGTCTTTAGACTCCAATTTTTTTTTCGGCAAAAGAAAAAGTACCTTTTCTAAGTTATACCTTGCAATAAAGCAATTTTGCATTCCTCTTAGTATTTCAAGTATTAATACCTTTTTACCAGTATCGAACTTTAAATGGGCTTTACCATTGTCTGAGTTCTTCAAAGTATGCTCAGAGAAAATCAAGTACTGCTAAAAGTGGACAATATCCTGTAAGTATAAAAATTGAAAAAAGAACTCTTTATCTTTTTGTTCTAGATAATGAACTATAACTTAGGCTGGGCCAATGTATATGCTTTATTGTTCATGTTTATTTAATTACATTTATTTTTTATTTTTCCATTTATTTATTCATTTTTCTCATTCATTTCTCTTCCTCCGTTTGCTTTGATTTTTAACATACACTTATTTTTCTGTCTTCAAAGTCAAACTGCCTATTTTTGACAAATTTTGTTACTTTTTTGTTATGTTTCAATTCTACTTTTACTATGGAATATTATATTGACTTAACTGTTTGTGCCATTTAAACCACCTTCACTTTTTCTATTTACTGGAGTCTATTTCATTTCAATGGGGTTTTTTGGACCTTCTTTACCTTCATTTGCATCTAGTGCATATGCATATTAAAGTTATTTTTGAATCGCGAGTCTTTTGATAGCTATTTAAATTTTATTTTTTAAATTATAATTATGAGCTTTTCACCGGTGTAACACCACTTTCGGCGCACACACCTAATCATCATCAGAATAACTGCTACGATACATTATCATGTTTATCAAATGAAAACACTTGCGTAATCTCGAACTTCACACATTAAATTATAACTAACTTATTATATGATTTCGAAACCATAAACTAGTGATGCCGCTTGGCTATCCAGTATTCTACTACTCTTGATCAATATTTCTCCAATATAACAATGTGCTTGGATCAGTTGATATTCTACCGAGCTCATGCCATAAGTCCTTGATACACTTGATTTCAAAATTGTATAGTTTGGTGTTGGCATTCATGATCAAGCATACAATTCAAATCTAATAGTAGCTCCAAGTAATTAACAAAATAGCAGCTTCAAATAATATATATCCAAGTTACAGCTTCAAATAATATATATCCAAATTACAGCTTCAAATAATATATATCCAAATTACAGCTTCAAATAATATATATCCAAATTACAGCTTCAATAATCCAAAAGATGATTTAGATCAAATAACCTTATTTAATTTACTAATCGATATACTCTTCCCTATTTAGGCTTAAGAAAAATAAATTATGAAATGTGAGTGGTAGGTTTGCTCTAAGTATAAAAAACTAAATGCAAAAATATATGCCATTAAGAATTTTGAAATGAATTCTGGAGTGATTAAAAAATTTTGGAGGTTTTTTGCTCATTATTGAAAACCGTATGATTAATCAAATTGTAGCTTACTAATTAGAAAAATGTAACAGATACTTTTCCAAGATAAAAAAAACTAACAAATTTAATTAAAAAAAACATCTGCAATGAAAAATTAAGATGTATATTCATGAATTCTGGAGCCATAAATATTTGTGACTCGTTTCCCTCAATGAAAACCACTTACGGACTCCAATTTTGTTCTTAACTAATTATAAATCCCTGATACTTTGATTGGAACCAACATTTGTATTTTTGAGCGATTAATTTTTATATTTAAAACTATAAAAACATCTCCAAAATCTTTATTACTAAAAACAGAAAACAGTATATAATAGAAATTTAATACAATAGGATAAATAAAATAGAATGAACTACATTTATGATAGCATTTATTATAGAAAACAAGAAAAGTAATTATGTGAATTTTTTTACAAGAAAGATTAAATGAAACTAAATTGTTCAGAAAAGGAAATAACATCATAAAAGAAATAAACTTTTATGTTACTAATCTAAAATGGTGAGTGACAGCTTAAAAATGTTTAATAAAATATAGACAAATAATTTACAGATAATATGAGAGAACATTGTATATTTTAAATGATATATAATCCTATATAAGACTATAATAATTTATATATCGCTATGTATTAAGAATTTTTTTCGCTATGTTATATGTCAAATTTTACAATTTCGTTCAATTTTTCACAAGTTTTAAACAACTAAAATATTAAAAACATTTTCCATTTTAACATCTGCTTGGATCAAATTGGATGATTGAAATTTTCAATTCTATTGACAGAATGCTAGCACGCATGCACAAACACAAATGCTATTTGTCATTCTCAGCTTATGAATTAAATTCTAAAACACTTTGCTTCATCAGTTACATTACATGATAAATATTTTTTGACAGATGGAAATACTTTAAAAGCTCAATATTTTTTTAGTATAAAAATTCACTTCAGGTAACCAAATAGGGTTTCAATTTTTTTTTTATCAATTTGTTCTCACATGCGTAGATCATTCGAAATATAATTAAAATTGGAATAGCTTCATTTATGCTTTTATGATAATTCGAAAAAAATAAATAAAAACTCGTTATTTATTAAATATTTCTTTCTTCTAAAATTCATCATAACTAAAAGGATGTAAATTTAAGAAAAATTCGAATGTCTAACTTTGTGTTAAAATGACGATAGCATGAAGTAATTCTTTAAAAAAATCGTGAGGCACAAAAATTTTTCACAGATGAAAAAGAATTTTCTGTTTCAAAAATAACTACATCAAAGAAGATACCTTAAATAAACTATCGATAAAGGTTTTTCAGAAAACTTCATTCCTCATAAAGCCTAAGTTAACCTAGAAACACTAAATATGATTAAAAAAATTATCAAAAATGTCGTTTTCCTTTATGTGGTGTTTACATTAAAGCTAAAAAATATACATTTCAAAAAAAAAAAAAGATTAAAAGATTCATTAACATAGTGTTTCACCGACTTAAGTTACAAAGACTTAAGGATATAAATAGGAAGAATTTATTTTACTTCAAAAGATATATTAAAGAAACGTTTGAGCAAACTTCGAAAAATTGCGGAATTAAAATTCTAGTTCAAGTGTATAGATGAATGAAATACATAAAAAGAAAAACTCGTTAGATGAAGAAAGAATGTCAAAACAAAATTGAGTGCATCGAAACATTTACTTAGCAACTCAAATAACAAGATTTTGGTGTTAAATGAAAATTCAAGTAAAACAAAGAAAACAGTTAAAAATAAATTGTTGTAAAACGTATCTAAACATATTGAAGAATTTCTTTAAATCAAAAATACAGAAACTTGAATTCAAGCTTAAGTAAATTTAATTAAAAAAATATTTATATATTATTTCAACCGACTGAGTTAAATAAATTATTTCAACTTTTGAGTGTTAATTTCTATTAATATTCCTTTCCTTTTCTTAAATCCTTTGCATCAGCCATCAATATTTTATTATTTTTAAAATATTCTTATTTTTTTATTAAAATGTTTTTCGTTAGTATGGCAATTAAAAACATGCGTTTTAAATTCTTCATTTACTTATAATATTTTTTAATTTAAGTCCTAAATGTATTTCATGCATTTCAATACATACAGTATTGAAACTTGTAATTAATTTTTTATACATATCATACATAAAACGTTTCATAGATAATTAAAACTATTCTCTTAATATAATTAAGGCGAATCAGTAAACTATTTCAATGTCACTGAGAATAGAGAGCTTTAAATACTTCATACGCCTGCTACACAGTTTGAAAGAAACATTTTGCTGGAAAATGTATTCATTACAAACATCAAAATAATAATTTAAAAAACTTATAACATTTTACTACATTTTAAACTTCTCTTCTGCAGTTTTTTTAAGTTTCTATTTTCTATCAAATCCCATTGAGTTGTATCTCAAATATAAGTATTGAAAGCTTCCTGCCTGGTATTTGGTTCTCGTCTCCCAGTTTTGTGTGGAAATGTTGTGGGGTCTATTATCCACCACTGAATATACGATGTTTTTTCTAACGGAAAATTTTGAATTGAGTGGTACCTCAAATATGAATACGTTTCACCAATGCGGTTGGTTCTAGCCATATGAGTGGTTTCAGAAATAGTGTGGAGTCAATTACCCCTCTTTCCCAGCCTCTCTGAAGAAACGATGTTTTCCATCTGGATTGGACTGAAGGTACCACAAATATGAATATGAAAATCTTTCAGCGTTGTTGAGCCAGCCTGGTGGATACATAAATGTTGTGAAGTTTACTACTTTCTATTGACAACGGGACATGCTTTAAACGGGAATGGTTGTACCATGGGCGATGATGGTCCATAGATCTCAACCTTAGTTTCCTTCAAAACTGTCACTGCGATCCTATCATTCAAAATTTATCAGCAGCCGTCAAGTCCTGTCAGAGTAATCAATGTGTGATTATATCCGATCATAAAGATCCGTTTGAGTATCCTTAGGCGATTATGAAAACGTTTCTGCCCCTTTTTGAAACGATTTTATTGCTTACAAATATAGTAAGTTATGATTTAACGCTACATTAATCTAAATAGAATTTCATAACTCATCCTATTAAAAGCACATACTTTGCCTTATGTGTGTCCTAAGAGTTTAAAGAGCAGGAAATTAAAATATATTTTTTTAATTGACAATGCGGCACGACTCGTATTTGCCATATAATAGCATTGACATTTTTCTGGTTATTATTCGTTCTGGAAAAATATTTGCTTAAAGTTTTTAGCCAGGGAGATTTTTTCTATTTGAAAATTTTAATTCTTTCACCAAAAGTAATTCAGAGCTGCCCCTTTTGAAGAAAATATTTTTGCTTGCAAAACATTAAATCCAAGACATTTTGGAAAAGTAACTAATAATCAGTATTCCATATCGATATTCAATTAAATGTATTTGCACTGATAAGAAGACAAAAATAAATTGATGAAATATTTATTGATTGTAATTTGAATGTATTGCTTTTAATAACTTAAGTGATTGATGAGTTCGTTTTAATTCAGACAAAAAAATGTCTATACATTTAATCATACATTTTTTAATAAGGTTTAACAATTTTTAATCTGATTCAATTTTGCAATTTTTTCTTTCAAAAACATTTTATTAAAGACAATATATAATGTCTAATTTTGCTGTGGAATTCAAAATAATCATTATGATGAAAGGTATTTGCAACCTAATTCAAAACGACACCTTATACAGATCAAATCTCAAAACTTAATGATACCTGCGTATAAGAGTGCGTAATACTGTCATGGTAAGTAATACTTAGATCATAAAATTTGTGAGGTTCCAATACTTTCTATATAGTTGATTTAACCTATACACACTGCTGCATCTTTGATACATAAGTTATGTATATAGTGGAAAACACTTATAATAAAATTTCAACATAAGAGCAGAGAATAAAATGTCAAAATATTTCAAACACGGAGGACTTTTTCTCCAAAAAAGTCCTCCTTATTAATTTGAGATAAAATGCAGGCTTTTGAAGCGAGTTATTTTAATCATTTAACAGGATTTAATATCTCCAAAACTGATAAAAAATGAATGGATTAAAAATGTGCGGGAAAAACCTTGAATTACGGTGGAAAATTAAATTTCTATCTTTTATCGCTTGAAAGAATGATCTCGCTGAAAAAAAAAAAAAAAAAAAAAAACAGTTCTAATCCTAACAATAGAATGAAATGAGGAATTTACAAAATTTCATTTTTTGTCTCACATTAAGTTTAGATTTTTAAATCAGCTACTTAAATAAAGATGATATTTAGCAGAATTTAATATGAAATTTTATCATACTAAAGAAAGATCATGTGTTCCAAGCACTTTCTAATTCTAGATTTATTTTGCAATACCCAAAAATATTTTCATAGTAAAATTAATTTTAAAATCCTTCATAAATCCCATTGTTAAAATAAATTGGGGATTTTAGAATTAAAAAGACTGTCTTCCATATTTTGCTTTTCATAAAATTCCATTGATACTCTCCATAAAATATATATTTGTAAATAGAATAAAAAACACTTAGGTATGAATTAGAAAAAGGGGATGGATTCAAATAAAAAAGAGTGAAATGACATTATGGCTAAAAATGAAAATTTTATTCAAAGTATACACCATAGGTTGGACAAAGATCCCATTGATTAATGAGCCGAAGCATTCCTTGTTCCCAGAATTCCTGTGACCCTTATGAGATACAGTTCTTCACAGCATCCTTGAGTTTGTCGTCCGAGTTGAAGCGTTACTTTTTCAGGTATTTTTCTAGGAACCAAACACATGAAAATAGCAAGTCTACATTTCCAGGCTGTAGGGTAAATGGTCGAACAATTTCACCTTGAACTTGATCAGCTCGGTTTGTGTGTGACCTTGGAGACTTGTGGACGCGTGTTATCAGGGAGTAGAACTACACCCACCGTGAGTATCTCCGGTCTTTCATTCTTGATGGACTTGTGTAGTCTTCTAAGCGTCTTACCACTTAGGTTAATAATTATTTAATACTCGAGGAATTCAACAAGTAGCGGATCTTGAATGGCGAACTCAAGGAAGCTGTAAAGGATTGAGCCGCAAGAATTCTGAGAACAAGAAATCCGTCGGCTCGCTAATAAATGGTTTGGATGTGCTTTGGCCTATATTGTATACTTTGACAGTTTCCATTTATACCCCCAGAGCTGTTTCGAACCTTTACATTTGAGCACCCCTTCTAATTTCAGTTAAGGCAACACGGTACCATCTAGTTGTTGTTTTTTATTTTAATATCTGAAATTAGATTTTAAGTGTATTTTATCTTAAATAGCATTCTATAACTTCCCACTCATTTTTTTAAAAATTATTTCAACAATTTTTGAAAAATTTAAATTAAAAAAAAAAATTTTTTAACTTTAAAACTTTTTAAATATTAAATTTTTTTCGCAATTTTTTTCTTGTAGTTAGATATATATTACATAAAAGAATTTATCCTCCTGATAATAATTATTTAATTATAAATATTTTCATAGTTAAACATAGAAAAAAATCTGAATTTTTTTTTTTATATTTGAACACTTAAAAAAAAATAACTATTCATTTTAGAGCATTTTTCATAGTAAGTTTTATAAAACTTGTATTTAA
Source organism: Argiope trifasciata (assembly GCA_026543055.1). Lineage (NCBI taxonomy): Eukaryota > Metazoa > Arthropoda > Arachnida > Araneae > Araneidae > Argiope > Argiope trifasciata. The sequence goes on from JAPMOQ010030034.1 coordinate 898,302, forward strand.
GAACATTCACAAAAATTTTCACATCTCTACATCAATTTTTAAAAAAAGCCTTAGGATTTCGAAGAACAGCCCGTAAACAAAATTACAACAGGGAGAAAAAGGAATTCAAAGATTTCATATTGCAATAACTTGATATGAAATTCATAGAACAGCCTGAAACTTCAACAAAATTTATATTTATTTATTCTTAATTGTTTTATGTAAAAAAAACTGCTAAATTTTGTTGGAATAAATTACCATACTATATAAATAATAGATATAGAAAAGCCAATGAATCATCGATATTCCATAAATCTTAATCATAACAATTTCAAAAAAAAATAAATACATGCCTCTGAGCTGATTATAAGCACATATATGAGCTAATTACATTAATTAATGCCACATATAATAAAATAAATATTTTTATTTTCACTTTTGTAAGTCTAAGAGTTTTAAATGTTCGAAACGAACAAAAAGAAAAATTACACGTATTTTAAATTTATACTAATACAAGAATCTTTTCATATATAAATCATGCTACATATGACAATATAATTATTACTGTTTAAATACATACCTTAAATATATACTTGAAACTTCCCTTTTTTGAAATTTTCCAAATTGAATATAAAATAACTTAATACAAATATAACGTAAATAAGATTGGAAAACTTCAAATTTCATTACATTTGCTTTTACAAATTTTTAATAATTTATTTGATTCGTTACAATTCTAATCTGTTTATTATTTATATGTACACATAAATCAATTTTAAAATGTTCCGCTTTATATGTAATGCCTTCCTTTTTCAGGATTAATTTTTCTCTATGCTTACGAGCAAGTTTTATTTTTTTCTGCACCAATTGGTATAACAATACCTTATTATTTCGTTTCGTAATATATATTCTTCTGTAATCCTTATGCAGTGCCAAGTGTCTTTCACTTTTATTTAGTTTACATTCATCAGAAATTCTCTAATAACTAAATAAAAAATACACATACAGCTCTAAAATTTACAGATATATTTAGAAAAGTCGGCTTTATCAAATGAGGGAAAAAAAAAGCAATTCGGTATTTTCATGATTCTTCATCAGAATGTGTTGCCTTAACTTCATTAGAAATCCCCTTAAACGTTGTTATTAACATTGTAACTGTAATCGATATAATTTCAAATTTACCATAAACGAAAATTTTAATGAAAACAGGTTAATGCAAGAAATAAAAAGCTATTAATTATAGGCACAAAATGAAAAAAAAATACTAATTTACAAATTGGAAATAGATCAAGTAGAGGAAGAGCAAATAAATTCCACTTTATAAATAATTTGCCTCTCTTACCCAATTTTAGAGTACATTCAACTTTTTTTTAAAAAATTAAATATATATATATTTGTTATTATTATCATGTGAGAACATATTGTTTTCACTTGAGGATTTTGAAGCCTTAAAATGTGACTGAAACAAATTGTTGAAGACTGCCTCAAAATGCAAAGGCAGCGAACTTTTGGAGCCTCAAAATACGTAGGCAATAAATTGGCTATTTTTTTTAGCCTGCTTTCACAGTTTAGCTTTTTAAATATCTATTGGCTGCTGGTGTAATTTTATCTTGGAGCTGGCTTTAACAGTATAGATTTACCATTACCTAACGTCTGCTAAAGTCGTTTTATTTTAGATTCAGATTACACTGTATAACTTTTGAATTATTTATTGTCTACTCTTGTAGTTTTGACCTTAGAAATCACAGTGTTATTAAGTAATTCTCGCAGCATTTGTTAAAAAATAAACCAAACGAGTTAAAATAGTGTTTGTTTAATCAATAAAAATTATTGATTCAACGATAATTTTAACTAATTAAAATAGGGTTATTATAATGTAGAACGTGGTCTATTTTGCGATTAATCACCACCTAAACTTACAAATTGATTTCCAAGTTACGCATTCTATGAATACGTTGAAACTAGCACGAGATAGGTTAGAGATAGGGAGAAGAAGTTATACAGGGAGAGACAGAGAAGCCTCGCGACTCTTCCAAATTGATTTCAGTTGGTTAATGACTTAAATTAAGACAAATAATAATTTAAAAAATAATAATATTCTCTGATGATAGCTTGAAAATTGCATTAGTAGATTTCATTAAAAAAATACTTTTCTCTTGATTCAATTGCATGCATTTTTCATCCAAAATAAGTGAAATAATATTTCAGTCTTCTCCATAAAATGAAAACTAAAAAAACCCGAACTATTTTGGAAATTTCTTTTAAGAACGCTGAAAGGAAATTAATTTACATGAAGCTCATGAATGTATTCTGGCATAAGTTATGTCACTGTATGATAACTGATTCGCTACTTGTCATTATCATGTCTGAACGTCAAAAGGAGGTACTTCATGTGTCATGAATTGAGAACATATCAATCAGACGACATGCAAAAAGAGTCATCTTCGGTGGAGAGTCTCCTATACGAAAAGAAGGGCCTATTACATGTCTCCAATGATGTCAAAGATCCAATATGTATTTTATTTTTGATTATGCACCAGACTTCAAGTACTTAGAACTAAAATTTAAAAGTAATGAAGAAAGTAAATTATTTTTATTCATGATAATTTTAAAATCTATATGCTTAGCCAAAATTTAAGATATGAAATCTGAATTGTAAATGTTATTACATTGGAGAAAAATAAAATAGAAGATTTTAAAGTTTATGTGATATTTGCAACTACTTCTTATTCTAATGGATAACTTGAAATCATATATTAACATGGAGAATTTATAGAATTTAATCTTGATACAACTGAGTTTCATTTATATTTAATAAATTGCTGGTACCCAGCCAGTTGTTGCCTTAGAAGAAATAACTTTTAAAACATCATTTGGAATTTGAAATTGCTATCTTGTTTAATTGAGAATGATAGGAAGAATTATTTTCTTTTCGGCAATGGATGCATTCATTGAAATCGAATGATATGCAAAGAAGAAGCATAAATAGTATTTATTCTATTTTTATTATTCTATTCTACAAACAAATATTTGCTTTTATATATTAGATTTGTGTATTCTTTTAGAATTGCAAAGCTTGGTGTTCTTTCAGAATAATAATGGAAGAAACTTTTTATTGTATCTCATGATTTGTTTAATATTCGCTCAGAATTCTCAAAATTAATGTTAAAAAATGTTTCTTTTAAAATTGATTAAGCATAGAAAATATATTTGTACCATAAAATCATTAATATACTTGAAAAAATTTAAAAAACAAAGATGGGAAGAAAAAATATATGTACTATTACATTTCCGAAAGCTATGAAATATAACAAGACTAACTCCGTTAAAGCCTTTATTATATTTCATGTTTTGCGGGCAAACTTTTAACTATGGGTTGTATAGAAAGTAATACGAACATATTTAATGCTAGGATACGCCAGAATGCCAGCGCATATGTAAACTAAAACGCTTTTCAAATACATTTAAATGAAAAAGTTTGTTCTGTGGAAAGTATGTTACATAAAATTTCTCTAACGTCAGCAATTTTTTATTTAGTAAATAGAATTCAGAATTTCTTAATAGTCTGAAAATAATTTAAAAAATAAAGATGATACATAAAAAATATGGATGGATTAGTTCCAATATTATGTCTGGCAACAGGGTATTCAGAAAATTTATTATTTCAAAATCGTTTGCATCTTTATATTACATATTATGCAAATGCAAAATAAATAAATATTTTTAATTGCACACAAAAGAAATTAATATGACTGAAAATATAAAATTTAGAATAGTTTGAATGATCAAGAATATTGTTCAAGATGAGGTTTCTTTAAGAATTTTTCAGGAAAGACAAAATTTCGTCTATGAATATATAATTTTGGAATTATTATTATTACTATGGAATATTTGATTTTTGCTTTTTAACTTTTAACAATTTTTTTTCTCTTGTTTAAATAAGAAAAGCGAAAAAAAAATTCAATTCATTTTATTAATAGGAAAATATAAGCCTACATGTATACACGCAAACTTATATACCATCCAAAACCTTTATTTTATAATGACAAGATTGATAATTTTGAACTCTGATATTCCTTAATTAGAGTAAATTTTATATTTAAACGTTCAGATGGTTTTGATTCCAACTGAATTTAGATTTTAAAAAATGTCTTCTGATGTAAGATAAAAACAAGTAATATGTAAAAAGAATTGTTAATTCCTACCTGGGCCAACAAAAAATGTTTATGTTAGTTACTTTTTATTAAATTATTCAACTTAATATAAATATGTGTATACATACGACAGAGTCACACTATTAAGTGGCAGAATAGAAAAGAGTTATCTTGTGATTTTCCATTTTCCGTTCTATATATGGTGTTGGACTAATATTTTTTTTTTTTCGTTACTATTTCGCTTTCTATTTTTTTTTTTTTTCTAATTTATGAAGTTGATGGTAGTCATGGCTGATTTCTCATGACAAGAACTGAACTTACATTCTTCACCTTCACGTGAAAAATACTGAAATCCTCGCAATTTTTTGATTGTGATACTGCCTGATGATTTCAACCTTTATTACAAACTGCTGAAACCCTATTTTATGTATTAAAAATAATTAAATTTAAAGAACGAATTAATATTTGAAAGAAAAAAAATGTATTAATATCAAGTGCTATCCACTACAAATTAAAAAAAATATTTGAGTTTGAGTGGATGAAAAAAAAATATTTTATTTACAATTGAAAATTTGAACAAATATAAATAAATATATATAGGGAACTCATTTTAGAAATATAAAATAACGAGAACACGATTCAAATTGACTTTGTATTACTTAATTGTCTTTCCATGGCAAAGTAAGAGTGTTTCAATCTTCAGAAACAAATTATTCATTAATCTTGAACATGTGAGAGATTTGCACGAGCAATTAACCAGCGTCACGTGACGTCAAAGTTAGGCAGTGATATAAAAGCAAATGTCATTAGTCATTTAATCGCCTCCAGTGTTACGGCGAATTTTGATGCCGACTAGTTTTTTCTTCCACAGAAATTTACGTTGTATTCAACAAATTAACAAAAAGAGTGTATTTGACATTCATATTATATTAAGTCAGCCTATGAGCATACTTAATTATTTGCCAATTTATTTAATTTTTCAGTATACGAAAAAAAATTATAAAAAGCAAATACCTACGAAGAGTAAATATTTAAATCGTTAAAAATTACGAAATGCCAGTATTTAACGATTCTCTACATTTCAGATGTATTAAAAATATTTTTCGTGATATTTTCGACTTAGTATAATTTCGACAAATCAAATAGACAAATCAAATCACAATAAATATATCGTATCGTTAAATCAAAATCACTATGATTATCTTAAATTGACATGAATAAAATTTGAAACGTACCTAATATTCACACTAAAAAGATCTCTATTAAATTTTGAACGAAAATCATTCGCATCAAATTGTATATAATACAATATTTGAACACAGTAAAATAACAAAAATGTGGAAGGAAATATTTAGATGCAATTTGATGCATATTTTTAGCATTTAATGTATAAATTAATATCAAATTTTGAACGTTTTAACATACATGTAAAGGTAATAAATAAAGATATATTGGTGTAATAAATTAAATTTGACAAGTGATATTCATAAAGATATTTTTTAAATTTTAGTTTTGATCTTTTTACAAGAATTTATAAATTTCTTTTCTTCAATCAGAAAACGTTCACACTGAAAATAAAATTATGAGCAATCATGGCTTAGTTTAGCTGCAATAAAGCACCGTTTGAAAGCAATACTAGGGCTAGTTTGGGACTGACCTGGTAATTTTTAAGCACGGTCAGATAACGAGGAAGTCGTGGAAGATGGCAACAACCTCTCTAAACTCCTCACAACACCAGTTGGAGGAAGTTTGGCCCAATTGATTTTGCTTGCAGACGACCCTCTTACAAAATGATTATTCAATGGATACCTGTTTCGAACTTAAAACCGTCCGGCTCCAAACAAATACCTAACCTTCAGAGCACTGCTGTTCGCGAAGCACAAGTGACATTAAAGGCTTTGTTAGAGGAGAATATTTTTTTAATGTTGATAATGAAAATAAGACTTGTCTTGTAAACTTCAGTTCAACAATTGTAGTGGTTTCTGCATATTTTTACTATGTAAAAACTAACATTTAATCGCATTCCTCCAACAATCGTTATTATTAATATCATTTTAATATGAGTGTTTTAATTAAAATACTTTCACTGGTTTTCAAGTATATTTTTTATTTCAAAACAATAAACAGAAACTGATATAAATATCTCTAAAAATGAAATACAAGCAATAATTAATTACTATTTAAGAGCTTGAAATAAAAAATGTTTAGGATAGATTTTGTAGGAAAATCTAGACATGTGATCATTTAAAATCCAAAGTAATCTTCATTCGATTAAGCTGCTGATCTTTTTCATTTATTTTAAAATGTTTCTTTCATATTAATTATGTTTACTAATTAATACTTTTCATATTATACTGCCATTTTTGTTTACTGTTTAAACTTTTTTTTCTTGTTTATATGAATGAAGACTTTTTTTTTGTTGTAATTACTGAATCTAACTTCATTTTATCATTTTTCAATTTTTTCAATCTTTGTTTATTAATATTTTTATGATTTGAAAAAATGCCTTTCGATAAAATAAAATTAATGCTTCATTGAGAAAAGAAAAAGAACCTAACCAGTAATATGGCCGTAAATTTTTATTTGTTTTAAGAATTTGTAAATGCTTCAATATAAAAAGGCACTTTATTTTATTACCGCTTTTATTAAAATTGAGTCTTAAGAATGCCTAATCATTTAGCAATTGCTAGTTGTTTTTTTGCAGTTTAATTGAATACTATTTCTTTACATAGGAACATAAAATCGCGATTATATATTAAACCAGCAATCTCTTTCCCTGTCATTTTAATTAAAAAGAAAAAAGAATAAAAATGAAAGTATAAAATACAATTATTTGTATATTTATAAAATATGCAAAGTTTTTATTGATTTTCTTTTCGGATTTTACTACAAAAAAGCTGCTATATTCGATACAATTCAGTATTAAAATCCTCTGCAGTAAAATAATTTTAATACATAATTTATTTCGTAAAATTAAATTGAGCCATTTCGTTGTTCAGCAAAGGGGTGCATTAAAGTGGTTATGCAAAGTAATCTGTTCTAAAGCTTCAAAAGTATTAATAAAAACGTGTTTTCTTTGGTTATATTGACACCCGGTTTTAAAGCAACACTAGTCTGTTTTGACATGCACCTAGTTATTTTGAACCGTGCTCAAATGACCAAGACAACACGTGAACTAGCGTTAACTTCTTACAACTTCCGCATCATATCAGCTGTAGGAAGTTTGATCTCGATGATCTTAGTTTGCACTAGAATCGTTTGCAAGACGGTTCATGGCTGGAATGGGTCTCGAACGTGAAAACTTAGCTGCAAAGCCGAGACCTTAGCACGAGGTCGCAGTGGCCTTAACAAAAAGAAAAAGAATTAGAGTACAAAAATATTAGTAGTATTACCAAAAAAGTAAATTTTTGAGAATTTAACTGGGGAGGTGCGGTTTGTTAGACCTCATTTTACTTCATACTCGAATCAAATTTTCTAACGAAAGCATTGGATTGAAAATCAGCCAATATATTCGGAAGACATTTTTCTTACTATATAAATACGTTTTAGAAGTTTTGCAAAATATTTCATCACTGAATAAGTAAGTGATGTATAAGCAGTTAATTTCACTGAAAAAAGTAAATGCGTTTGAACATATATTTTATTCCCAAATTGCATGCTAGAATAAGTGTTATTCTTAAAAAACATGTTACTTTATACTTTTTAAATCATATTTATTTTTCCAGTATATAAAGGTATATAGAAAAATATATAATATAAAATTCAGCAATTATATGAAAATTTTTAAAAATTGTCAATGGAGAAAATTTAGTTTTCTAGGGTATTTTAAACTTACAGGTTAAGAACTATTATTAAAAAAATACAACCTATCAATTATATATATATATATATATATATATATATATATATATATATATATATTTTATAAATTTCCAAAAAAACATTATCACAAGAAAAATCAATATGTTTGAACATACATATAAGAATTAATTGAATTAGAATTTTCATCGAAAAACTCTACTGTACAATTATCCTTATCATTAAAATCATTTTCTACTGCATTTAAAAGTGTCTGGAACACTACTCCATAGCAAAATCAGTAAATTGAATTATATTTCCGGGCCGAAGTTTTCGCGCCATCTGCTAAGCCTTATTTATCAGTGGGACACTAAAGAGGGGAAGCGGTCTCAGTGTCCGCGCTAAAAGTAAGAACTGAATTATTTAAAAAAAAAAAAACCATCTGCTGAAATTGGTTGAAAAAGTGCAGGTGTATGGAAGGTCACGAAACAAGAAGCTGCAAGCTCATTTCATTCAATTGAGCTAAAAATAGAATAGTAGTGAGCGTATATCCATCGTTAACGTTCTTACAGACCGCAAGTTCCTAGTAGGGGTTAATGATCATGATAATAGCGCAAATATTTTGCTTCAAATCCTTCCGATTGGGTGAAGATTCTTAGGCAGTACCGAGTTTCGAACCTAGGCTCGCTGTGCTTTTCCCTGATCTTAATCCATTAGATATAATGTATTTAATATTATATATAATACTTATTATATATAATTGAATTAATATTATATATAATAGACTTATTATATATAATATAATTAATATTATATATAATAGATTGTACATTTGTCATTTTATTATTGTTCATAATTTCTTTCTCCATTCCTCCTTTGCCGTGTAGCAATAAATAAAGAGACAAGCCTAAAAATTGCAGGTCTGAAAATGCTATAATTTCCGGAAATAATGTCCTCGGATTTATTCCATTGCACAATTCTAAAATTATTAATGTATGACTGATTGCCTTTTGCTCAAATATGAGTGATTATATAGTATGCAAACTTCTATAATAAATCTTGTAATGATTGATATTCAATTTCGTAACAGCATTCAATCCCGATTCTAACTCGGTTGTTATTAGCAACCATTCATCAGATTCAAATTACTTTAACAACTGAATTGAATGCTCACATTTCCTTTTGATGCAAATATTATGTCTATCTGTCTTCCGCATTTATTAGAATATTCTTATTAGAATAAGATTAGATCTATTAGATTAAAGAAGATTTAATCATACCGAATCGCTTCGAAGTATTCTAAGAATAAATCTTCAGCTCTTAAAATCAGAAGTTAAAGATTAAATTTTAGGTCTCTCCTGAACTTTCTGCCATTCTCTTGGATAAAAAATTTAAATAATACAAGTATTAATTTAATTAATACAGTATTAATTTAATACAAGGACTGGTTTATTACCCCCAAAAATTAATGTATGCATAATAATTTTAAGTTAGATTAATATATGTATAAAAATTAATCCATCTCTTCTTACTAATCTGCAGATATTTCTAACAATTACACTTCATATTTTGAAATAGTTTGATTGTTATAAATGCCTGCTGATTAGTAAGAAGAGGTGGATTATTTTTTTTTACTTATGTATAGAAATAAAACTTCAAATTTGTACACTATGCAAAGGACTAATAAGGGTAGTATTAACTACTTCTCCCACATAGATTTCAACACTTTTTTGACCAGGAATTCTACACAGAAACTATGTCATGTCACCCCTATTGTTTTGTAATTGAATATGGGAGTAAAATATTCGAAATAAACTCCAATGAATTTTATTTATACTGTATTATTTTTACTGTCCTCACTTTCCGAATCATTACAACTTATTTCAAAATCCCTAGGACCATCAGATAAAGTATCCGATTATAATTCATTGAAAAGTTCTTCACCGATATGTGCCATCATGGTTGAATTTTCGGAATTATACTGAAATTGTGATAAAAACCTAAATATAAGGAAAAGCATTTTTTTTTTTTGTTACAAAGCGGACACGACTAATATCCCAAGTTTTTGCGATATTCTATATCATCTTGAGTATCATAAATTGAAACAGATAATGCAAGTGCAATGACGAGTTAATTCGTCACTGGTCAGCAATATTTGGGTATGAAAAGACGAGTTAAATCGTCACCGATCAGCAAAGTGTTTAGAATTTTATTTTTAGAACAAGCAGAAATTGTATATAATATAGCGAAATTGTCTCATAATATAATGAAACAAACCGGACACGTACCTGGGATACCTTTCTTTTTACTTTCACTTATTTAAGTTGCTTAAATGGTAATCAATTACATGCTATACGTTAAATAATATATTTATAAAATGATTTACATGATATTTGAAAGCATCGACCAAATAACAATCGATATTTTATCAGATGTGCTGTTCCGCGTGGATAGGTGCTTCATACCTGTTTTTGAGAAACTTCTGATATGGTGGTTGGTTCTCGATATCCTTGTGGGTGTATGAAAATGTTGAGGTCTGACTCCCATCGATGGTGGGATATATTTCTTTAGGGATAGTTTATACAGTAGACGGGACGGTCTCTAGGACTCAACAATAGTTTTCTTTAGTGTTACTGATGCAGGGATTTGATCATCCAAGTTTGTCTGAATGCATGTGGAGGCTTATAGTGTGGAGTCACACCAATGTGATATTGAATTCCGCCAAGGATCGAACTCGTGACCTTACGATTTGCAGTCGACTATCATGTCCACTAAACAAAAGCAATCACCAATGTTCAGTGACTATTAGTGACTTATAAATATACCATTACAAAACTTCTCCACCAGTGAGTCTGTGGAGAGATGGATTTTGTAATGCCAAGCGTTATGGTGAGGAAGGAGTGTTTCGATAACGCCAACCGTTAAAGAGAGCTAAGAGAGTATTTCTGTATCACCAAGCGTTATGGTGAAAGAAGAGAGTGTTCATTGTCCGAGGTCACCAATGTGGCAGTTTATATGTGGAATCGAGAAAATGTGGATATTGAATTCTGCCAAGGATCAAACTAACGACCTTACTATTTGCAGTCGCATAACATGCCTGCAAGACAAAAGTAATCACCAAAGTTTAATGGCTGTTTTTGGCTTATTAAGATACCACTGCATGCATTTTGGTCAATTTGTGGTGTATAACATTGTGTAGAAAGTCTTATATGGATTTAGAAATTAAATGCTAAATATGCGGCCAATTTTTATCTATATTTGTATATATTGTTTCATTTGCAGTCGAATAGCCAGATAATTAAACTTACTTTGAATGAGTTTCATTCAAAGTTTGATAGAAATCTCCAAATTTGCTTTTGTTCACTTACTAAATTAAATATTATTAACTCAATAAGCTTTCAAATAATGCTCACAAACGCTTAATTTAAGAAAATCAAAAACATGGAAATTTATTAAAATTTCGAGTCAAATTTTTCTAATAATTACAAATCCTTCGTTTATTATTCCTATTCATGATAGTAAAAAGCAGTAAATTTTTTTGAAATGTATTTAAAATATAATTTTAGTAAATAAATTTCTAGGGCTGCTTTATGAAGTAGAAATTTATTATTATTATCAAGTGGCAATTATTTTTCTCAACATAGAGTAGCTTCCAATTTCCTTTACTGCAGTTGAATTGATCTGTTTGTAGAAGTAAAGTAATGATGCTTACTTACAGAATTTGTGTAGGTTTCCCTCGAGCGTTGCATTAAGAACAATAATAACCGTTATTCTTATTCATAGGTGATATTTCGAAAGACGTAAGGATTTGCAATGCGTCAAGCAGCCATATAAGTAATATTTGGTAAAGAGCGTTGAACCATATTAAATGCTAATAAATATTTGAAGTATTTAGAGTAAACTGCTGGAATTTTAAATGTATACTTTTGCCATTTAGAGTAGTTTTATGTGTTTTATGGATTAGAATCTTTTTTAATAGTTATCAAGTGAAAATATTTTCTCTAAACGGAATTATATTATTATATATAAAGTTCTTCGGAAATTATTTATCAGCCTTTTTCTCATTTGTGTTATTTTATTAAAAATAAGTTGTAATTAGTTTATTTTTAAATATTGCCTAGTAAGATTCATAGAAACTATGATTGCTATTACTCCATAAATTTTGCAATAATCTTGATTAATTTTCTCGATTAACAAAAAGTTAAAATATAATTGCAATGAATTCTGTAAAGAAATATGAATTAAGACATTTCTATGAAAAGAAGTGTATTTTAGTTCATTTATATATATTGAATAGGATTTAATTACATTAATGCCCGGTTTTAAGAAAACTCTAGAGCTATTTTAGGAGGCTCTTTGTAAATTTGGACCAGAATGAGATGTAGAAAACAACACCTGAGCTAGCACCCTCTTTATTAACTTCATGACCACATCAACGGAGGGATATTTGGGCAACTGCGGTTTTAACGTACACTAGACCATCTTATATAACGGTGCTTTTGTGGAATCTAGTTTCAAACCTAGAGTTCTATAGTACCGACTTATCAAATTAATCCTCGCACTTCTGTTTGTAAAATGGTTATTTAATTGCGATGTTTCTATATAAGGGGAAATATTTTTTTTAGCAAACTGAATTGATACTTTACGTTACACGATAATAATGTGATATAATAAAATCCGTGATTGCAAAAAGGAACACTCTAAACTGCAAAAACATTTGGATTAAAGTGGAGAATAGTGTCCCCCCCCCCGAGTACTTGAGCTGTATAAAAATATATTGATTGAGAATTTTAATTTTATGCTTTATTATAATTGATAGTTCTTTTTTACATATAATTAGAACTACAGCTCTATTTTTAATGTGAACACAGAAATTTTTATTTTCAATTGTTGGTATGTGCTTTAAAAAAATGGTCTGAATTCATACTTTGCGAAACCGTCTGCATTCTTACTTTGAAAGTCAGCTTCAATGGAATTCTCCGATTTTCTTGTTATTCTTTTGTTCTAACTTTCGTTTCCTTGATAATTTGTTAAGTAAGCAAATGTGCAAGAATGGATGTCGGTTAAATGCATTTTGAATCTGAAGAATGGATGACGGGTGAATGGAATATATAAGTTTATGAAGTTAGGAAATGATGCTTGTTTGTATGTACTCTTCCTGTTATCCACACAGTCCTTATGTTCAACGCGCACGCAAAGCTACTAAATTCTTTTTCCCATCGATAGCAGGGCCATAGGATGTTTTTTAAGATAAAAAAAATCTGTCCTGTGCCTTCTTCAGATACCGACAGGCATCGCGTGCTCTAAATTTTTTACTTTGCACAACAGACCAGCGCAGTTGGCATAAAAAACTTCTTCAAAATTGTTAAGATAAGGAGCGATAGTGATCCCAAAGGTTAAAAAAGGTAAAATAAAATATCTCAGTTACAGATTAAATAAATCCCAGATTAAAATAAAAATTATTATACTTATCAGCTAAGATCATAATTTTAATGCATAAAGTGGCAACCATAAATGTTTCATAGAAATGTCTGTTGATTTTGTCCGCCATCTTTAATGGCAACTAGGCATCCTTAGCGCAGCAAGGGGCGCACTATTCTTCACTTTTATCAATATAAGATGCAATAGGAAATGGACTGATGATTGTTTCACAGAAATCATGGGATAAGCAGTTAAACAATTAATCTCTTTGATATTTGTAATATTACAGTTCGTAGGAGAATGGTGATTTGTTGAATTATTGAACGTTGTTAGGCAAACCATGCAAAAAAGAAAGAAGCTTTGAAAATATAGTGACTCAGGGCTTATAATAAAAAAAAAGTCTTTAAAAATCCTTTTTATCTGGAATGAAGCAATCAGATTTCAAAGATAATATCTGGTTTTCCCATTCTTTTCGTTTTATCATTGCATTTTGAAGTGTAATATTTTCTTTGGCATTGATTTTCAGTTAGATACGGATAGCCCAGAACGCTGAAAGACATTAACGTACAGAGCAGAACATTATCATATAATCAATATCCGGATCCTAACGAGCATCTAGTTAAATCCTACCCGCGTATTGTTAAAAATGTTGATTATCATTGGCAATCAGGAAATTCCAGACTTTAGAATCAACTATGCAAACATTTCCCCAGGAAAGACATTCCCTTGGCCGATTACCATGAGGAATAATATTTGCTGTTACATGTTCGTTCGTTGCATTAAATCATTCCAAATATTATGCCTTGTGTGTGGACAAACAAAAAAATGTCGTAAGGGGTAATGTCAGCTGAAAATATTAATAAGTGGATTTAAGTTACGAATGCTTTTGAATGGCCTTAAACCAGTTTCAATATTTATTGTCAAAGGACTCAACTTAGAATAATATATTTAGTAGTTATTTGTCTTAAGGGACAAATATATGTTATTTGTTCATTTAAATTTTAAAATTCCTTCAAATATTTGGAATATTTTACATCCCTTGAGGTTCTTCATTGAACTAAATTCTACATGTTAAACAATATGTTATAAAGTTAGGTACATGCTGGTAAACTTTGAATATTTGGTTAATTCATCAGGTATTGTTTATTTTATTGCAGTCTTGGATTCCATTCAAACAAATGAATACAAGCGTTTTAAGGATTATAAATTTTTGAAGTCAAATCATAACTATGAAAAATTAAACATTAAAAGGCTAAAATTATCTATTTTATTTAAATTTGTACAGCAAATGCATTCGCCCTTCTTATAAAGGTAAATTATTTGCCTTTTATCATAAATCTTCCTATACAGTTTGTCTCTGAATTCTATATTGTTGAATCTTGTCAGTTATAAAGAAGTATAGCAATGTATAGCAAGTACCATACTCAAAAGCATAGGGTTTCAAGAATGCAAGATTGAAAGTATGCAAGATCCGTAATCAGTATATTCAGTAAAAGAAAAATACATATTTGTAAAGTAAAAAGTAGTATAAAATATACATATTTGTATAGGTAAAAAGTCGTATAAAATATACATATTATACAGGAAAATCTTTTACAATAATGTAACACCTCAACGGCAAAAGTAACAAGAGAATGCCTTTCTAAAAAGCATATTATTTGGAAGCTACTTAAAATAATCCAAAAGTATATTGTTGATAATGCAGCACCCTTTTTAATATAATAATATGTGCCTTGATAAGTAGAATTTGACATATTACAATATATTTACACATAAATATTAAGATATATTTACTCCAAAATATTGTAAAATCTTTTTTATAAGTAGATTTTGATTTCTCATATTATAAATACTGTAAAATATTGCAGTCGTTAAAAAATTTGAGCTCGAAATTCCAGTAATTATTCATATTTCAAACCTCTCGGAGTTGAACAAATCACATTTTGTGAATTACATCTGTATATCTGTCTGTTTGTATGTTTATGTGTGGCAAATATAGCTCAAGACTGCTTTGAGCTAGATGATTGAAATTTGGCACACGAGCTTTTGGCCACATTTGTATATTTCTATGAAATTTGGTACGAA
>JAPMOQ010030034.1:923738-950474 GCA_026543055.1 Argiope trifasciata
GCTGCGATACTACTGCCATCTGTATATTTGCATATTGCTATCCCATGGATTTTGTCACTTCAGTGTATATATATTTTCCACATTTTCTAAAGGATGAGTCTATTTCAAATTAGTAATAGTAATGATAGCTCGTCAAGGGGCAACAGTTTTTTTTTTTTCGAATCGATTATATATTCAATTAGAAAATAACTTTGGAGCAATTAATCTTTCTAGGAATATTTTTATACAATTTAAATTCAAAATTTTAGAGTTTCCTATACATTAATTTTGTTTCTCCATAGTTTTTTTTTTGAACTGCTACAATTTTTCTTGAAAAATCATTTAAATTAACATTAATTTGAACTGCCATATAACTATTTCTAATAATTTCTCTTTTAATTTGAGCATTTTTTCTTGATTTTCCTTTATTTCAAATTAGCGATTAAGTATTTCTAAAATAAATAGATAGGTCAAATGGTGGTAATTAAAATTCTTAACAAAAAATCAAACTGATGTTTGATGGCTGCAGTCGCTTCTGGGTATGAGAAAGTAACCAATGCATAATCTTCTGATTGTTTGACAGTCAATTTTTTAAAGAAATTTTTTACCTAATGTAAATCATTTTAAAGAAAGAAATTTCTATTAAATGCGATTATTTCAAGAAAACGGTGATAATTGGAATAAATGATTCAGGCAATAATGTTTTCTCCCTGTTTATGTTTCCGAAATTTAACTTTTGATAAAATTAAATAATTTTACTGTTCATATTAAATACAGCTTCATCCTGTTCAATCCTTCTGAATTGAGGAGCAACGAAACTTCCTATCAACTTTTTAGACATTTTATTGTTCATAAACGACCAAGTAGTGAAACACCAGCACTGCTAATCCTTCATGATTACAGAACTCAAGGGGTTATTGAATATCATCGAAACAATTCTTTTATGTGCTTATTATACCTGATTATCCTTAAACGAACTGTACAATGCTGCCATTTGACAAGACTGCATTCTTGATAGGATATTTGGGACCTATTAAAAAACATGTGCCCAAATTGGTTGGAACAGTTTTTCATAAATCTGTAACTCCAAAAAGTATCACGAAAAATTCAGTGCGACAGTTTTTTCACTGTTTATCAAAAGTATTTCTACTGATCATGTTCTTCTTTCATCGTCAACACATAGACCTTTAATTCAGATTTCATAAATATGGTTCCTCAATATAAATTTTGATTAAAAGTCGTTCGAGTCAAAATATATCATTTAACTCTTAGTTATATCCTTAAAATGTAGGAATAAAGTGAGGAATTCCAAAAATAAATTAAAGTATATCAAAGACAATCCGAGAAATTTGGGTTTCAAATTTTAATATCAAATGCAACCTCTAAAATAAAAATAAAAATTAGAAACAAAGGAAAATCTACTGTTTTAATAAAAAAAAGCCAAGAATTTTCTTTCTGAAAACGATGATACTAAAAGGGATAATAGATTCCTTTCGTTATTAATTTCAGTAAAGCGTCCCTTTATTTTAATAAATATAATTTAAAAATTATGGAACTAAAATATTAGAACATAGTATTATAAAATACTATCTTAATGTTTCATAGGTTGAAATCTAATTTCCCATTTTTGTCTATTCATATAAAAAGCTCCACTGGCTACAGGTATTAAGCCCAAGCTAGAGACACAACCATATGTTATATCTTTGACCACAATACAAACTTAGTAAAAAAATCATTAAATGTACTTAAATTAAAAATGAATTTTTTAAATAGTGTAATCAATGCTAATCAAATTAAATTTTAGGTCATTATTTGGTACGTATTTCATTAAAAAATAATCAGTCTCAGTAAAAATGAACTTCGATATTTTTTGCTTTGACGAAAGGTTCAAATTTTTTTTTCTCCTTATATTTTTTATTATTTTATATAAAAATAAATTTGATATAATCTTGACTTTGAATAACTGGTTTTTATATTGTTTTATATACCACTATGGCATCGTTAGAATTCAGTGTCCTATTTTGCTTTTTTTTCTCAAAAAATAATTATTTAAGTTCTTATCAATATTATTTGGTACAGTATTATTAAATATACCTTTTATGCCTTTTATTAACATTAAGATGGGAACATTTCATTGTAACACTAAAATTACCAGTAAAAATGATAATATGATCAGTTTTAACAGGTTTAAGTTTAAATTCATTCCAGAAGACCATGTTGCTCCTACAAACTTACTATATCAAGAAATAATTCCAATTACTTTATTTTCAAAGTTTCAGGCAAACAAAAAAAAGAGTAATTTGTCATTGTGTGTTCAGAAAAAAAAAGAGTATTCACTTTAATTATGAGATTAAAAAGAAACATTGTTTTCTTTGATACCTTGATCTTGTTTCTAGAATAGATATTTTTCATTAATTCAGGTCGGAGAAAGCAAAAATAATCACTTTCCCAACCTTCGCTCCAGCAGAGTAATATTCTCCCCTATTGGTTCCCGTCCACGGTCCCAATTAGTAGAGAATTCCGAGGTTTCTGTAGGAAACGGGACATATCATTTCATTCCACCGTAATCAGCTCCGTTGCCATTGTTATAAGCTAAACTTAAATACAGGTTTCAAATATTTACTGCGTGAAACGTGGACGAAACGCAGATATTGTACTTTGGACGTAATTAGAGAGGCTTTTCCATGTTCTGTTCGCCGTTGTGGCGCGAAAACATAATTATTCGTCTATGGTCATCTGGTTTGGCGTGATAATCTGATCTGCAAGCGAGAGAGCAAAGACTTCGGATGGCTTTAAACATTGTATGGCAACGCCGGCAATTCGATTATAATGATTTTGCTCGTATATCTATAAACAGGCGAGCTTTCGTATCTCTTGGCGATGAAAGCTAGAACAGTTCTGTCCGGCATACCAGGAATGTCTATCATTCGACGAATCATGCTTATGCTGCGTTCTGTAATATGCTTAGATGTTTGATAACGTCATCTAGGCAAGAGAGAAAAGTTTCCCAAAAGTTTTCTGTATTTAATGGTTGATTCATTTTAAATGCGATATGAACTAACATAGATTCGTTTCTAAATGTTCATAAAATATGTGTTTCGGTTCATAAATTCAAATATTAACTGTTTTGAAAAGTATGTCGATATTAAATAATCAAGAATTAGTTCAAGATTACGTCTTATGAAAAAAAGTATATTAGTTAAAAAAGAGTGTTTTATCAATAATGTAAGAATCTTATAATGTCTTAAATACCAATATTCCTATCTGAAAGATATTGAATTATTTTTTATTTGGTCACTTATTTTTAACAATTCAAAAATTGAAGTATAATTATTTTAACCGTTCAATAAAATATAAAAATGCAATAAGGTATCCGACTATCGTTACAAACACTGGTTATTGACCATACTGACGAGTTTACTGTTGTTTCTTGTAGTTCTGATTTTCTTCTTTCCAAAACAATTTTTTTTTTCTGGGAAAAATAAGAACCGACCTATTATTCAGGGTCACATATTTTTCAGATAAAATTTGTCTTTCTTCAAAATATTTATTTTCATAAAAATGTTCCTCCGTAACAGGATATTTCAAAAACTAGAAGAGGTATTTACATAAAAACTTCAGCGTGTGTTTTAAATAATATGGGCAATGAAATAAAAAAAGGGTTTCTATGTGGTGAAATACTTTCTCATCTATTGGTGTTTTTAGTAAAATTGAGTAGTGAATTTAAGGAAAAAATGCATATATACTTATATTTTTATAAGTATATATGCTTCTTTGCATCTCAACTTTTTTCTTAGATTTTGGATAATTTCATTCATCATCATATTCTATAAATTGTGTGCAAAGAAAAATAGGATTGTTGCATTACAATTTTAAGTAGCGTCAGTGGAATTTAATCAAAACTATTAAAGCTTAGTACATATTTTCTATTTTTCTCAAAAATAATGAATTTTGAAAAATTCCACATTAAATTAAAGAAATAAGCGGTGGAATAAAATAGTAACTTAAGACTTCTATGAGTTATAAGATTATCATTTTTGAAACTTAAAAATATTTTTAAGAAAAAGTAAGAAATTCTGAGTATCAAAGAAAACAAACTTCATTGAATATTTAATTGGAAACTTTATCGAACATTATCTATAAGTAACTAAACTCGGCTCCAAAGCAGTTCATAAAAAAGATGAATGTGAGTGTATTTTTGGCTCTGGAAACAAGGCCGTCTGACTTAGAGCTACGAAATACAGCAAATACGTATTTTTTAAGTTGAGAATATGTGCACCGAATACTTATCTAATATTTAGTTTAGAATGTTATTGATTAAAAATTAAGCGAAATGTTGGTTTTTCAACCTAATTTTTAAAACCTATTGCAACAAACTGATTTTTATTCCATTTTAAGAACTAAGAAGGAATATATTTTAATTCTTTTTCTGATAAATGCTTTTTGGATATTGGTATTTTTTAATAAAATTTTTATCATGGCTTTAAATAATACATTTATCTGTTGTAATAGAATAGAAACAAATTTTGTTATTTCATCAAATATATAATCCTAGAATTTCCGCACTCTCACATAACACATTATTCAATATAGAATAAAAAAGACATTTAAATAAGTTCATTTTTACTTGTTGGGCACATTTAATCCCATCACTTTGAATTGAATGAAAACTTTAGTTAAAATATTAAACTATATAACTTTGAATAACGTCAAATAATTGCGAAGGGTTACAATATATCTCACCATGCTTAAAAATTAAATAAAATGACTGTGCAGTGTTTAACACATGTTAGTCTAAAGAGTTAATATGCTTGTAGAACAAATATAATTTAAAAGGACTGTTTCCTCAAACTTTACATAGAAATTTCTTGACGATTAAAGTAACTTTCTCTTTATAAATCTTGTGAACAGGAAGATAAATCATAGTGTAAATTACAATTTTACAAAAAGGAAAAGAAAGTTTAAAAAACAACATAAATCTTATGCTATAATAAATATGGTAAAAAATTGCTACTTAAATTGCTCTGGTAAAGCTTACGTCTCTTTTCAGTGAATTTCCAAGTCTTATCATTGAAGTTAAAAGAAAAATGGAAAACAAAGACTTCAAAAATTTATAGAATAAGCTAAGATAAAAGAACACATATCTATATTTGTAGCGCCTTTCCTATCGTCGCAAAATGGAACGGAAAAAAAATGTAACAGTATTTCATGTTTAAAATCTGGGCCCAACTCCAAAAGAAGAAAAAAGCAATGCATTTTGCCTATCTTGACGCGTATGTAAGGAAATGTTTTATATCTGAGATGAAAATATAAGGTTTGGGTGAGTTTTAGTATCTCGCAGAAAACGCTGTCCAGATGGTATGTTTTAAAAGTAAAATATATATGTTACACGTGTGACGTATCCTGGAGAAAAGTTTTGTTCGGACATTGCTTTCTTTTTAAGAAAAAACCTGTGTCTCGACGCAAGACCATACATTACTTATACTTTCGAAATACCAGTGGGATCGTTTTCATGGAGACCACTAGATAAAACTCGGTAGAAATACGAAATGCATTTTTCACCGGTTGTTTAGCCCTTCGAATTGCATTTCGGAATGGATGTTTTGGGTAACTTTTGAGTTACCGGAGGCTTTTCAGGGGTATTACAATATTTTAAAAGGAATGTGATGCTTATTTTCAGGGAACTTTATGCGTTTGTAAACATTTGTGAATTACACTTTGGAATCTATATTATATTTGATGTTTGAAGTAACTGTGCTGTTTTCATGATCATACTATGAATGTTAGAATCATATCGTCGGCTTTGTTCAAAAGCACTGTAAAAAGAATAGAAATTTTTCAGAAGGCATTAATATTTATAAAAATTCCCTCTAAATGCATTCAAGTTTTTTAAATGTTTATTAGAACTAGTGTGTGTTTTTGGCATACGATTGTGTTAAAATATTATATTTCGATTTTTACTCTCTCATAAACGAAGCATAAAAATGTATTGTAATCATCAAAATATATGAATTCGAAATTTCGAAGAATTTCTAAGTTTCAGGCCTATATGAGTTTGAAAACACATTATTTGTATTATGTCTGCTTGCCTGTCTGTTTACATATGAACACGATAATACGCCAAAATGGTTTCAACTACACAGATGGAATGTAAAATATAAACTTTAGACCAAATTTGTAGATTTCTATCAAATTTTGTACGATATTCCTGCTTTGGTAGTCTGCCTATTTGGTTGCTGAAGTACACATGAACTAAATATATAAAATTTGGCATATAATGTTTAGCATTTTAAAGGTAATTATTTTTGTAATTTTGAACAAAAGCTTTCAAAAGGTTGTCTATTTACTAATCTGTACAATTTAATCCATGAAAATGTATGATTAATGCAATCAATGATACATTATAAACTTTACGAATCAATGAAAGGACTTATATTTTATGATAATTGTAATCAATGATATATTTTAGGATAAATACAATCAATGAGATGACTTATACTTTTTGATAAATGCAATCAATGAACTAACTGATACCCTGTTATAAATTCAATCAAGGTTTTTAAGATACGTTAAACACAATCAATGAAATGATTAAACCTTATGATCTATGCAATCAATAACAACGGAATTTTGCATGCGATGTTGTGACTAGATCTGAAATTTTGTTTCAAATTTCATTTTCAATTGATCAAATGACAGGCATCCAAAATGCATACTCCTACGATGATATCAGTAAAAAAAAAATCTAGATTCATACCATAGATCCAAATTTAGCAAATATTAACCCCTTGTGAATCATAAGTGGTCTTATCCAATGGCCTCAGTTTTATGTGGAGATTAAGCGAGACCATTTTAATTAGAATATTTCCTCTTATTTTCAGTTAGAATTAAAGTCATTGCGACACTTTCATTACAATTTGGACTATTAAATTGTAAAGCCGACCATATTATACAATTCATAATATGGTATTTCAATTTGTAAGAAAAAACAATTGTCATAATTATTAATATTTGTATATTAATTCAATGAATAGATTTTAAACACAAATTTGAAGTAAAAAATCAACGATAAGGGAAATTTTGTTTTGTAGTTAACTCCGTATGAACAATTTAATGAACTTTCTTCATTAAGATTCAATAATGTTAATTCACGATCATCTGACTTTGATTAATTAACAACAATTTATGATTATGAAAAATATTGCGAATATTTCAAAAAGAAAACGAAATGAATTCGTAAAAGAACGGAAACTTGCATATTTAATAACATTGGCAGTTATTTTCATGTTGCATTAACATTAAATTAGTTGCCTTGATTTGCAATTAATTTTCTGGGAGCAAATTATGAGAAACAACTTCGTTATGTCTGTTTATTCAAAGTCAGTTTTCTTCTCAAACTTTTTTTCTCACTCAGTCAAACTTTTGTGCTATTGTCTTTTTGAATTAAGTCTGTAAACACAGTTAGATATAACATTAAATAGTTGAAAATTAATGAGGAAATTTCCGATACTGATTTTTTTAAACACGTTTTTAAATAAAATTCTGTTTCCAATTCTATTTTAAATTTAAAAAGAAAAAGTAATTTAAACTGCACTTGCAAAATTGCATTTTAATTTATACCAGCGGATGACCGAGCTCCGCTCGGAGAAAACAGGTATCGAAGCTAACTCGAAGATTTAAATTTTCAATTGTGATTTATCAAAACAATACATGCCATAAGAAAATTTGTGAAACCATTGGTGAAAAGATAACCGGTTAAAGTGCACCATTGTAAACTATTCTAAACAAAGTTAGAGTTTGGAAAGGGAACTATTCTATACAAAGGTAAAGTAAAGGTAAAGATTGAAGTGTGTTGAAGTTCAATATTTTTGACAAATTTATTTAGAAAAACCAAGCATGTATACATACATAAGAAACATATTATAAACCTATAACAGCATAAACATAAAACTTTATTAGTTCGCCATATTGGCTATAGATGGCAGCACGTTACCGCTTGAAAATTTAAGTAGCCATTATGGCGAACTAATAAAGTTTGAAAATATTCTATCTGTAACTCCGAACTGCTCGACTGTAGCGCTTCAAAACCGGCGCCAATCGATTCCTCGGGGCCAAAAACCCCAGACCCTCAAGTTTACCGGAGTTTATTAATTCTGGGGCGATTTTCGACTTGGCAACCATTCCTCGTATTATAGTAATAGATTTTAAAAGAAAGATTGTAATTTAAAATTCAAAATCAGTACTTTTAATAACACTTCTGCTAATGTAATGTTTTCTATTTTTTAAATATATAATTAATTTTTCAAAATAGGATTTAAAATATGATTTTTTTATTGCCGCTGTATTAGAATTAAAATATAATTGAAATAATCATTTAGCTGTTAATTACGTCGTGAAAACATTAAAAAACTATACTCGAAAAAATATAACTTTCACCATTTTTTTTTTGAAATTTAAGTGTAAAAAAATTCCTGGGGGTTTAATCACGTCTACATATAAAAGTATTACAAATTAAGAAAACATAAAATATATGTAGATCATGACATCTTTAAATCAGTGCCATATTCTTTTGGTGCCAAACACTGGTGTTTTTTTTTATATTTGACTTTAAAAAAAGAGAGGGAAGTAAATATTTGTATCAATTTGACGGAAATGTATGAAATATTTTCAATATTTTAAAGAAATACCATTTTTAAGCTTTAAAATATCAGATTCTTTTATTCCACATATTTTTAAAGCTTTCAAACATATCTAATAATAATCATTTATGTATAAAGAAAACTACATTAGTATTAATAATTAATATGGTTAAACCTTAAAACATTTTTAAACACAATTATTAATATTTAATTATAATAAAAATTTCGAAATCTTTAAGGAAATTATTAGAAATAAAAGAGTAAAAATATTCCAATTTTTCTTTTTTGATTATTTTTTTTAATTGATTGGGAGTGCTTAAATAAGGAAATGGTTCATTTTTTTCATTCAAGCAGTTACGGATGAAATATCCAGTTAATTCCGTTGCTGAAATTTACACAAGCTGTTTTTGAAAATAACACGATGGGTGTTATTTTTGTAAAATAACATGAAATAAACAAGAACATGTTTTCCCTTTTCTCTAAAAGTACTTCAATTTGAAAATAGCCGGCTTCATTGAACTCTACTGCAATGAAGCATTCATTTTCGTTCATCTTTCTAAATTGCGACATTCATTATACTTGATTAAAGAACGAAAAACGAATGCTATATTAAGAAGGGAATTTCTTATTTGGTTTATAGATGGCATGGGTGAAAATTTTAACTATGCCGAAAAATTCAGACATTTTTTCAGTTCAAGTTAATATCATTGCAGAAATTTACAAAATTTAAAATTTCTTTTGAAAATAACATGTTGAAGCTAATTTATTTTAATGTAGCAAAAAGAGCTGGGGACATACATTCCAACTCCAGTACTGCAATTTGAAAACAATCAACACCATTCAAATCTACTAAAACAATGGGTGTATTCCCCTTAATCTCCAGCGTACTCCGGCATTTTATATTCCTGATTAAAGAATGAACGGTGACTGCTTTATGAAGGGGGGGGGCTTTGAGCTTCATTGGTTTACAAATGAGCAATTATAACCTGAAAAAACTATGCCAAAAATTCATTAAAAATTATATTTATATCATTGTTGACATTTATACGTTAAGCTGCTTTTAATAGTGGCATATCGGTGATGATTTTTTTAAAAACTACAGTGTGAAGAGATAAGATCATACATTATGCCGGCTTCCTGGCTGAGGACTAGAGTGTCTTCCTAGTGTTCTGAGTGTTCTCGGGTTCCTTATGTTTAGATTCCTTTCAAAATTTCTGCCGAATCTGTCAAAAGGTTATCGAACCTGACGGTTATCCGAATCTGCCATTTGCATACATATAAATGTCATAATGCCAATGCAATGCTTTAATTTAAGGAAATTCAGTATGTGATCTTGCGCGTACGATTGCAGTTCTGTATCAAATTTTGGTTTTAATCAGCCGGGATAAAGGATGCAAAGTACATATTTGCGCAATAGATTCAGTAAAAAGTTTAGATCTGGGCGTCCCGGTCTTCCAGTCCCGTTTCAGGCATGATTGCTATTATACTTGTGGGTAGAGTGAATTTGCCCCAATGTAAAAAGGGGTTGTGCAAGCGAATGTGAAGCATGGAATAGCTAAGTCATACTCTTGGCCCTAGTTGGTGCTACTGAAAAACAAGTAACACTAATTTAGGCTTAAAATCGCTGAAAGCGATCTGCGGTCTTATCGATGGCAAGTGCCATTGCAAACAATAACATGTCTCAACAATTTCAATAAGAAAATAACCTACATCATTTAAATCTTCTAAAACGATGAGCGTACCTTTTGCTCTCCAGCATATTCCGACATTCTTTATTCATGAATAAAGAATGAGAATCGACTGCTTTATTGGGGTGGGGGGGTTGCGCTTCATTGGTTTACAAATGAGCAATTATAACATGGAATACCTATGCCAAAAATGCAATTAAAAATTACACTTATATCATTTTTCAGATCTGTACGTTAAGCTGCTTTTAATAATATGTCGGTACTAATTTTTTAAAAATATATAGCATGAAGGAGTAGGAGCATACATTTACGTGTCAGCAATTTCAATTTGAAAATAACCGACGCCATTCAAATCTACTAAAACGATGGGTGTACACGCCTTCCCCTCCTGCATACGCCGTCATTCTTTATTCCTGAATAAAGAATGAGAGGCGACCGCTTTATTGGAGGGTGGGCAGAGCCCCACTTGACTTTCAGGAACCATCGGGAGTCAAACATGTATGAATTTTGCATGATCCGAGGATAGTTGTCAAGAACAGGCTGTATCATCAATAGTTCGTGGCCCTACAGAAATCGATTGACAAAATAATCGATATAAAGGGAAAAACGACTCAACTGAGGCGACATCATTTGTCCTTTCCAGTTTTTCACTCCGTCTTTTCTCTCTCTTTTTTTTATTTGCATTTTATTTCCGGTCACTTTATAAAGGTTCCGCTAGCCTTCTGTTTTTTTTAAAACTCCTCCAGGCCATAAACAGTTCTTTGCTTTTGGGTGCAAAATTGCTCTCGGTGAGCGAGGGAAAAAAATAGGGATAAATCTGTGAGTCAAATGCTTTTTCCAGAAACTGTTGACTGAAGATTTATTTTTCAGAGCGAAAAAGGAGAGAAGTTAAACATTAATGAAAAACGTTCGAACGAACGCTTTATTGGATAGTTGGGATAACAGTTTCTCTGGGAGTAATTTCTTTGAGCAAAAGCTGCTTTTAAAAATAAATGTCACGGCGAGTGTAATAATTCTTCGGAATTAAAGAATGGAATTGTTGTTGTTTAAGATTGAGTTACGACTCTTTTCTTCCAATGGTTTAATTTGTTGCGACCTTATTCTTTTCTTTATTGGATTGTGTACTTTAAAGATGTTTGAAGCAATCCAATTACAAATTATATTGATTGTTGAAAATTAATAACAGTTTAATAGATCAATGTACATATCTAAACTGCAAATAATTTATAAAAAAGAGGTTGTATTCATCGAAACAAATTCTTTAATAAATTTTTATAGAGTATTTACAATTTCTTCCTTATTTCAGTTTAAGCAACATTACTATTAATACTATTAATTCTTTATACTATGTTAAAAATATATAATATATTAAAATTTTGATTGAGAAATTTTTGAGGAAATTGCAATTCAATATAAATTTAGGCTGGAGTTTATTTTCAGAATAAATTTTTTTAAAAATTCATTTATTATACATTGATCTGAACAGAATTATCGAAGCATATGAAAAGTTTTCCAAGATTAGGCTCAAACTGACAAGGTGATATTTTTACCTTTTGTAGAAAAGAAGGTATTATAAATAAAACCTAAATTTTCCTTGATGTCCACATTTAAAGGTTTAAAAAATAAGCATAAAGTCTGTTAAATCATCTGCAATATACACCGAAGAGCCATTACATTATGACCACCCTGCTAATAACATGTAGGACCACCTTTAGCCCTCAAAACTGCTAGTACCCACCGTGACATTGATTCCACAAGGTGCTGATAGGTAGTCTGAGGTATCTGGTACCAGGCGCTCACCAACTGGTCCTGCAGTTCCCTCACATTGCGAAAGGGTAGCGTGGCAGCACGAATTTGGTTTTCCAAGTAGGACCACAAATTCTCTATTGGATTAATTTCAGGTGAGTTTGGGGGCCAAGACATGACTTGAAAGTCACTGGAATGCTCCTCGAACCAATCCATGACGATTCGACTTTTATGACATGGTGCATTATCCTGTTGGTACACGCCATCCCCCGCAGGAAACACTGTTCCCCTGAATGGGTGAACCTGGTCTGCAACCATGTTCACGTACCTTCCAGACGCCAAGGATTGTTCTGTGGGGATTATGGGTCCTAATGTGCTCCATGAAAACATTGCCCACACCATAATACCCCCACCACCGGCTTTCTCCGTCCAACTGTGCATCCGGGAGCAAGGGATTCATTTGGAAATCGGCGTATTCTCACACGCCCGTCGAGGTGATGGACCAGAAAACGTGATTCGTCGGACCATGCAACCTTCTTCCATTCCTCTGGTGTCCAATCCCGATGTTTCTTGGCCCATAGAAGACGCATTTGGCGATGACATTCCGTTAGTGCAGGAACATGCTTCGGCCTCCGGCAGCGTAGGCCCATACGCAGCAATGTACGCTGCACAGTGTGTTGAGAAACACTGTATGGGTCACCACTGTTATAGCTGGTGGTGATTTCGGCTGTTGTAGCCCTTCAGTCACGGCGAACAATGCATAGCAATCTCCGCTCTCCTCTGGAATCAATGCGCCGTGGACGACGCACTTTTGGCTGACGACTTGCCGTTTCACCATCCCTGCACCACCTTTGATATGTGATCACAACAACTGCACGTGAACAGCCCACTAAACGCGCCGTTTCTGATATTGATGTTCCAAGTCTCCGAGCTATAACGATTTGACTTTTATCAAAGTCTGATAAATCCGCTGCTTTTATCATTATGTGGCTAATCGCACTATGTTTAGAAAGACTCCGCATACCCATTTTATATACTCCAATATCAACCATGCACGTGCAGTGGTTCTGCTCCTGGGCTAGCCCATTCTCATAGATGGAGGGTAGTCATAATGTAATGGCTCTTCGGTGTATATAAAAGTACATAAATGTTTCGGCAATAGAGAATGCAATATCAAGAGAATATTTCAGTAATTAATCTAATCTTTAATTAGTGTGACTTTGCTTCTAACATATAAACTCTTCAATAATCTAAATACGGTTTCCTTTCGAACTCTTGCAGTAAACATTTATCTCCTCTTTTTTTGTAGGCCCTCAGGTAAAAAAACATGTTTAATTAAAAACCAAAGTCAATAGGGATAAAATAAATTTTTCTGGTATTTTCCTTACTCGGATACACTTTATCCAAAATATTCCTTAATAAAAAAAAAAAAAATAACTGCTTTTAGTTTTAAAAACATAGCCTAAGTAATCAATATACAAGAAATGGGAAATTGCAAGAAAATTTCACTAGCAATTTTTTTAATCATTCAAGATACATTTAAACAGATTCTTTTTGTAATTAAAATGATTTTCACGAGATATTTTATCACAAGAATAGGCTTTGAAAATTTCTGCAATTTTAGCATTATTATTATTCTAGTTACGGTTATTTCAACAGGGTCACTGTGATTCGGTGGTGAAATTTCGGTTTGAGAACAGAATGGTTTTAGGTTCAAGACTGAATTCCGTACAAGAACCGTCATGTAAGTTGCTGCGATGTGCGCCAACACCGTAAAGGTAGAAATTTCTTCATATTAGTGTATTACAGAACCATGGGAGGTGCATCTCCGGTATTATCTTTGTCATCTGACCATGGTTTAAAATTATGATATCTGTCCCAAAATTTTTGTTGCATTAATGCTGGACTTAATATAACTCATCTAAACTAAAAGATTACATGAATAAAAAGCTGGTTAAGAATAAAACGAAAAGTTTTAAAAACAGAATAATAAAAAAATACACAAAGTATTCTGATTCTTGTTTTGCATATTACATTTTGCATGTGGAATAAAATATTGATAATTTTAATAATTTTTTAACTAACGCAGCAAATTCAATTGCACTGAAAATTATCAAAGAAGCTGATAGATATATAAAATACTATAAATTAACCAAGAGGTTTCATTTTTTAACCTCTAATTTGTATTATTTAAAAAGATTTTTTATAATTGACAAATTCTTTCATATATAAGTGTAAAACATTTTGCCATGATATTAAAATGCTTCTTTTCCAACTAGAATGATAGGATATTAATTTTATTACCTTTCTATTACTCTACAAAATGAAATTATATCTGCATTGGCTTTCTGTATATGAATAAGATTATTAAAAATGAGAAATTATAGTTTGATACCATGTGTTAATAATTTGACTTTGAATATGTGTAAATCAATCATATAATTCCTCGAATAATATAGAAAACATATTAGAGTCCTTCTTTTTAAATATAGCCAGATGTGTAGGTTTCATTTTAAGACATTTTAAGACATTATTTAACACTAAGTAATATTTTTATTTCTATGGTTGAATTTATTTTGAATTTGCTCTTCATGACTTTATTAATTTTGAATCTGTATAAATTCTCATAAACGATAGTAAGAAATAAAGCTAAAATAATTGGGAGAGTCTATTGAAAAGAAATTTTTAACTTTACATTAATTGTTTGCATATATTAATTGGCTGTGAATGTATAAAACCTTTGAGTTTAGAAATTAATGTTTCGAAAAAGATTTTTAAAATTTACTTTCGTAAAGCTTATATATTCACACACATTCAATAAAAACGAATTTGAAGATGTTGCACAATTTTGTTAAAGTGATAAAAAATTCAGTTCAGCGCCAAATTAGAAATTTTAAATTCAAATCAGCTAAATAATTATTTGTTGTCGAACAGAAATGCAATTGAAACAATAGATTAAAATGGATGTATATTGTAAAAACCCTGAAGATGGTTGAAAGAAAATTCATAAATTATAAAGACATTCATTTTAAATGAGTCAATATTTTTTACAAATGTTCTTTAAAACTCATAAAAGATGATATACAAATGATATGCAAATTAAAATTATTTATTACTTAAATTAAAAATATCCAATGATTGAAATAAAAATGTAGAATTAAAGAATAACACTCCAAATTTTCTTTTAATCCCCCGTGAGGAACATGCAAATTCTGTTGTACGTCGGACAATTTAATTAATGTAAATGATAAGTAGGATAGTAAATAGAGGATTATTTCTTTTATTTTATTGATGTATCGAACAGTTTCCATAAACTTTTTAAATTCATTACAGATGGATTGTGGATTTATGTTTATTTATCCTCTAGTGGATAAGCATCTTAATAAATGTAAATAAAATTTGTTTCTATTTAAAATATTCAATAATCCATTGTTTATTACCCATTTATTATGAATACAATGAAAATGATTTTAAAAGATCAGTTCAGATTTTTTTTTAAGATTTGATTATTTGTAATAAGTTTCACGTCCTTCTATTATTTGACATCAGCTTATATCCAATTATTATTAAAAGAATATAATGCTTTAAGTAACTATTTTTTTTCACTTAAAGTATTTGTATCAACCAATAAGTTTATTATAGATAGGGATTAAAGATTTTAAATTTTCATAGTTTTTCCTGAATTAAAATTACTCTTACATTATATAATAAATATATTGCTGGATGTTAGCTGATTGCTGCCAATATACTCGTGACTTTATACACTAAAGGTACACATGTTTTGAGATAATAATATGTTAATATATAGACAGCAGTGGAATTAAACATGAAATATATAAATGGATAGTTTAATGAAGAGATTTTCCTTTGTGTCTAAGTAACCTTAGTAGCACACAAATACTACACAGTATTGTATGATATTGTTCAATATTCGCAATATTGTATAATATTAATTAATATCATATAATGACGAACAATATTGTAAAATATTGATTAATGGGTTGTGTTGCCTTCGAATTCGTGTGAAAGATTATTGATGCGATTATGGATACGACGGGTATTGACAGTCTTTGAGGGTGGAATATTAGTTGAAACTAGACTTGTGTTATGTTCTAATTTGGAAATTGTTTGTAAATTAAACATTCCGAGAACCACAGTCTCATGAATAGGCCAAGAATTTCTAACTTCAGCCATAAACTTTTACCTAGGACAACGCAGTTATCCACACTTGCAATTAATGACCGAGACCATCGAAGGACCCATAGAGGTTTTTAGAAATAAAAAGCAATCAATAATGCTTGAAATAAATACAATAAATGTGAGGCATGCCACACATGTGGGTCTTTTAAGGCATTTGGCTTTAATAGGCTATGTCAGTAGAGGACTATTTTTACTAGAGAGGACTACTAGAGAATTTTTTTTGGCTAGCATGACAACACCTACGGTACCTGTCTAAGAGACATGAAAATGTCGGTTGGACACTAAACAGTTGGAAAATCAAGATCTGGTCAAGTGAGTACTGATTTCAGCTGGTAACAGCTGATTGTAGGTTTCGTCCGCCTGGAAACATGCATTCCAGTTGGCAGCAAGGCATTGTGCAAGCTGATGGCTACTTCATTATGGTGCAGGCTGTTTTACACGAAAGGGTTTGTTTCCTCTGTTAAAGTTGAACTGGTCATTAAATGGAAATTATTGTATTCAAAAACTAGAAGACCACTTGCAGTCATTTATGCACTTCATGTGTCTAAAAAATGAGGCAAATTTTATGGATGACAATGTGCCATATTATGTTGCCACATATATTCGAGATTGAAGAACATTTTGGATCCTTATAGCGAATAACTTGACCGCTTAGATTGTCAGACATGAATACATGAACTCCATAACATAATTGCGAGACCAGTTAGTGTTCAAATTCCAGCATTAATTATACTTTTCCAACAATGTACGTCTGTAGAACATGGCATAAGTCATTAGTTCTCTAGGGGACTTCGAATGGCTTGTTGAATCAATTTCAAGTCGAGTTGCTGCATTTCACCAGATACCTTTTGATCGAAATTAATAATTCATATCAATACATTAAACTTTAATTTGATTCTGAATTTTACTTTTTATGTTTTTAGCTTAATTTAGCTTAATTAATAATTTAAGTTAATCATATCGAAAATCCCCATTCATTTATACATATATTACCAAAAAAAGATTCCAAATACTGTAATAAAAACTCTACTAATAATGAACATCAATGTGCATGTGTATGTATTGATTCTTTATAGACTAAATTACTTGAATTAAAATGCATACATAATTTTAGTATGGCACATATATTATTTGGAGAATGAGAATACGCACCTCAAATCCAGTTTTATTAATTAGAATTTTAATTAATTCATAATAAAATCAAACCGTTTTTCTACCAAAAGTTCCGAAAATGTTGAAGAGCCTTAATAATTTTTACGTCCTTTAATATTTAATAAATATTTATTGAAGGTTTCCTCAATTCAATATCCGTGCAATTATTATCTGAATTGGGAATTTTTCAAAATTATTCTTTTATAGCCTAAATTTCTACAATGGATTAACGTGTTTCCCTGAGATTCAAACCCTTTTTACTATTTCATCCATTATCTAATCTCTTTATTTACTGCTATGACGGAAAGTTAAACAAGAAAGATTTTAATACAAAGGAAGAAAATAAATAAAAAAAGTTGTAATTATCTGAAAGTTAGAAGCTAGATGATCAGGATTATTTACATTTTTAATAGATCTATGTTGTCTTAAGAGCAGTCGCCATTAGAAAGGTTATTGTATGCAATGTACAGAACGCATTAGTAACAATTAAAATGAAACAAAATTGAACCAACAATTTGATGGAATCATAGACATGACCTAAAAAATTTAACTGGAAATAAATATAACTTGTATCTCCATTTGAATATATTGAATATAAAAATAATAGAAATTATCTGTTTTGAATAAAACTATAACAACAGCATGACTGTTGAACAAAACGCTACACTCCACAACGCTTTTGTAAAATATTAATACACAAACTATCGTTGGAACCAAGAAAAAAATAAGACAATAAATATTTTCACAAAGATGATTGATAATTTTTATCTAGATTGCCAAAATTATATTTTCCTATCTAATATTTCCAAACAAAGCTAATAAAAGGAAAAATAAATTGAACAGAAAGAAAAAACAGTGAAAAAATACGCAATCATACAGATCTAAAAATCGAATACACATTTCATATATCAGTATTCTACTGAATTGCAAAATTAGAATGAGAGAGGGGGGGTCACATCATTATTTTTCTAACATGCGATAACAAGAACTTTGCCATTTTTGATTCCCACGGAATAGTCCTGGAAAGGAAGAGACCCAGAAACTCATCAAGTTCGTGAGAGGACACAAGAAGGATAAAAACAGAAAAAAAGAAAGGAAAAAAACAATGGTAAGTTAAGAAAAACCAATACATTTTCCTCTTGCGTGCCATGTGTGGGACCAGATAAGAGACTAATAATAAAAAAAGAGAGGGAAAAGGAAAAGATGGAAGGACATAATCCCGTTTTCCTTTCCGTTTCTTTTTTCTCTCGCTCTCTCTTGCAAGTTTAGAATCGAGTTGTGGAAGCCTTTTTTAGGGCAAAGCGGACATGAATTTTCCATGGCCTAAGCAGTTGGGTGTCAGAAGCAGACCTTTTCTCGAGACCTTCCAGACATTGTGCATACAATCGATTGAATGATCAATAGATTTGGAAAAGAAAAATGATGAGAAACGATTCAGTTCCAAGCGGGGTAATTTGTCCGCGAGATTTTGGAATTTCGTTCTGAAGAATGGCATTGAGAAGGAAGTGAATCCTTTGCCACTCCTTTGATAAAATAAACGTGTATTCTGAGATTATTATAGCTGACTGAAACAAATGGTGAAGAAGATTATAACAGTTTTAAGAATTAGAGCATTTAATTACAAAAAAATCAAACAAACTTTATTACTGGTGACATTTTTGTAACCCTCCTTTTATTAAGTAAAAGTGCATTCCGGAGTTAAAACAGATAATAGAACCAACTATTGAATTAAGGTTATCTCTTCAACAGCTTTAAACTTAGCATTGGAGTAATTCATTTCATAAAAATTCAAACTTTATTATAAGCGAGTACTCGTTTAGGGTCATTCGTGCATTGAAAAACGAAACACAAGCATAGTTTATTTTTTATAATAATTGATTAAAATATTTTAATGTCGATTTTTTCTAAATACATTACCTAAAATATATTAGAATCAGGGTTTAGAATTTATTCTATTTTTCATAACACAATTAAGAATAAGTAAGCCCTAGTGAATATGAAATTTTTAAAATAATACCTATGAATGATAATGATTATATAGCTATGTGTATTTATAGGTTACAAGAATAAAAATTTAAAAAAAAATTATTATTTTGAAATTTTTTATTTAGAAATCTAGACAAGAATTTTTGTTATTTTTATACGTTATCATAATGCATTTTAAGCCAATCTTTTTAATACTTTTTACGTATATGGAAAATAAATAGCTGTGATATATTTTCAAAAGAAATATTTCAACTTCACAGACAACTCGAGATAAAATGTGGCTTATTTTCTTAACTATTTGCCCATATGAAAATTGTATGACCATATGATCGATAAAAAGAAACCAATTATAAACATGAATAAAGTTTGTTTTAAAATAAAATTTAAAAAAGTTAACTGAAAAATCTAAACTGTTCGGAAATGCAGTTTTAGTAATGAACTAAATATGAAATTTATTATTTGAATAGTTTTGCTCCATTTGCTTGCTTTTCCATTTTAATTTACTGAAGATTTAAGTAAAATTTGGATCAATCTTAATTAAAAAAATTTTTAACTTACTTAATCATCCATTAACACACATTATTATAACTTTGAACCAGATTGTTTTCCTCTAAAATTAAAACGGACTAGTGTGAAATCAAAACATTGATACTTTTCTTTAAGATCCTGTTTTGAATCAAAATGTAGATACTTGTTTTTAAACCTTGGTTTAAATCAAAATGCAGTTAAATTAATTGAGTATTAAGACCAAAGACAGAATACAAAATATCCTACTTAGAAGAGATTAGGCATGCACATTAATCTGAACATAACTGGAATTTGGCCATACATGAAATTTTACTCCGTAAATATAATAGCTGTATATTCTAGGCAAGAACGCATTTTAGTTGTACTAAAATTGCCAACTCTATCTAACAAGGAAAGGAGAGGCAATTTGATTTTAAAATTTTCTTTTTTATTGACTCAGTCACTTCAAATAAATAAAAGAAAATTTAAAATTATGGCAAAAAAATCTGAACTCCGATAGTTGTAAATATGGACTATAACTTTTAACTGAAGTGCAATTTGTTCAAATTATTTTTTTTTATCACACTCCTTTTTTTCTAACTATGAATATATTATTTTCGAAATAAAAAATGCAAGACCTCTTCAGGATTTTAACTGGGCATAACAAAATTTAATTTAAACTGATTTTTTTAATAGCGAAAAAGGGAAAAAATGAAATCTGAGAGCAATTAAAAGAAAGCTTTTTTCTAAATTCTATATTGATTCTAGTTAATACCAATATTTCCTTTTTTAAAAAAAGATAAAATTCAATTATTATAGCTTCGACTTATTTAAAGCGCAACTTATATATTAAGAAGAAAGTTAAAAGATTTTAACTATTACTCTTAACTAAAATCTTTTCAATACTCTGAATTATTTTGAAAAAAATGAGCTCGTGATTTTTAGCTTCTCTATAGTACATTAAGTGTGTGTATACGCATTATCTTTAGCATTTTTATATTTTATTTATCTTACACGAGAAAAAGACTATAAGAAAAGAGAATTTTCTTTTAGTAATATTTCTCATTTTTTCATTAAAAATCGTAAAAAAATGAAGATAATCAAACAAAAAAATTCGTAGAATCTGGAGCAGAATAAAAAATCATATTGGCATTTATAAGCTACAGAAAATATATTTTTTGTAAAAAAGGTAGCAATTTGATACTTTTTCTTAAGAAGTTCTTTCTTTTACTATATTTTTTTCAAACAAATTTCTGTAACAGTCTTATTTTAGCTTTTAGCATGGTAACCGTTCTCCGTGATTTTGTCTGCATTTAAAAAATCCTTTTTGGGTGAAGATTATGTTAGAAATAAGTAATATAAGCTTTTTGATGTGGTGATAATTCTTTTATTCTTCAATTGAATACCAACTTTTTTTAAGTTCTGGAACCTCCATTTAATTCTTAAGCTAAATACATCGTTGAAGATTTTTTTCCTTAAAATTTGGTTATGAAGTTCAATAGATAAGAATATACATAGTGGAAATAAATGTGATATTTTTTCAGAGTTAGTGTATGTATTAACTCTGTATCGACGATATCAATTACGAATCGTTTGAAAATATAGAAAAAAAAATACCATTAAGACTAAGGTATCATTAACAGAAAATATTAAACGCAGCACTACATATAAGATGCCCCGCATTTTATAAGGTAATCATAAATTTAATCTAAAATAAATCATGTTCTCATATGATAAAAAGGGATAAATCACCAATTTGTTGCTTATGCATTTTGAGACTCCAAAAACTTCAAGAGAAAACAATGTCATTATCTCTCATGATATTAAAAATAAGCTTTAATTTCGAATATGTTTCTGTTATTATTTTCTGTTCTGCCTTATATTATTGTAAGATTCAATTTCAAATATTTTTTTCTCATTTTTATAAATGCTTCATATTAGTGTAAGTTCAAAAATAAATCTAATCTTATTATTTAAATCATTTCTCAAAAGACACCTGTCAATTACTGCAAGAAGGTTATTTTTCTAAGTCGGGTCATAATGACTTAACGTACGTGAAGTAAATACGAACCTAACAGCCATGTTAAGAATATAAAAAAGTATAAAACGAACAATAAATATATATATTTAAAAAAATTGGAAATGAAGTAAAGAAAATAACTTAATTACAGAGAAAATAAATTCTCCTTAATTAATCTTTAGATTACCAAGTAAAAGATTTCTAAATTTTGTTCCGTCTTTAAACATGAAGCATTAAGCACACTTCTTGTATTTTATTGGCTCACCCTCAGTAAATTTACCCAATATTATGTATGCAATAAACTTATTAGTTGAAAATATTTTAGCAAAACAAAAAGTATCTCAATAAATTATTGCTGGACAAACTGATTATTGACATTAAGGAATAAAATCTTAGCGAGATGCTACAGCGCATACATGGACTGAAGAGAATCTGCTGAAGCAATATCGTTACCATATATAAAGAAAATACGGCATATTTAAATTCCTTTAAATATGATTGATTCAGAATAACAGGTAGAGAAAGCTACCTTTGACAGAAGTTCCCCAAGTGTCTAACGTGTTGATCGCCTCGACTTGTGACCGAATATTGGAATCATCATAGAAGAACCTTAGTATGATTTCAGCATATCTTTCGAATATATTTTCGATTATCATATCTTCTACAGCCATTTCAACGTTCCAAAAATATATTCCACGGAATATTAAACTAAGCCATCCATGCATGACAAAGCGTCATTCGAAAACTAGAAAAGATCCTTCCCCATTCTCGGCCCTGGCATTTTCCCCTACAGAAGCATATTTTAAAACTCAGACTATATCATGCAGCTTTAATGCCGATCTATCTTTAGTTTACGCTGCGCGAATTTTCTGGGCGAAATGCGGAAAGAGAACCACCAGACAGAATATCACTTTAACACCTAGTCCACCGGCGATACACCAGGACAGGAATATTTTCCTTATCCAATTGAAAGCCCCCGACTCCAGTCCCTACGGGTTTGTCCGACGCCCAGCCATCCGTGCATTATGAGCGACGTGATTCCGCGTTCCGTGGAGGACTGATTGGTATGCGTGTTGCCGTATCATCCAGCATTAGTTTTCGATTTACACTTCGGAAAATATTCAAATAGGATCCCCTAGATGGGGCTTAGTGTCAATTACTCACGTTCTTTGGCGGTAAAGAATGTCTGGGCTGTGTTGCCTTTCAACCGGTAATTTGATAATGACACGCAATGGTAATTTATTACTTTTGTTAAATAAGGTGAAAGAGTTTGCCAAGACACTAACAAGAAGCAAGTGTTAAACTAACGTGTGTTTTGATTGTTAAGTTTTTGTTTATCAAAGATTTGCTTTGACTCTCATTTGTAAGTTGTTATTAAATTAAATTCTAGACACAATTCCCTGCCTACGCACTTTTACGGGAACATTTTTATTGTTTTCAAAATATTACTCGAAACTGGGGAAAAGGGAAATTGATTTAGCCCTTTTGCTTTATGTAATGAATAATATAGGTGGCATTCATGTTTAACTCATTGTATGCATCTCTGAATCGGGACTCGAATTATATATATATTTTTGATATTGCAGTCAAACGGGTAAATGATGTTAATGATCAATACTGCTTGGACACTTACAAGCATTTCATATCGCATTTGACTAAAATGTCAATTATATATTACTAAAGATATGAATTTTACTATCATTATTGATTATTTCATTATTTATTTTACTCTTACTATTGATTAGTATATTACAAATGATATCAAATATACTATTATTATTGATTGTTATATTGCTATTGGTTTTAATTACACTATTATCAATTACTGTTACATTATTATTGATTTCAATTAAAATACTATTATAGATTATTATATCCTTATTGTATTCTATATTATTGTTATTCATCATTATATTACTATTAATATTAATTATACTATTGTTATTCATTATTGTATTACTAGTTATATTAATTTTATTATTATTGTTAATCATTATATTAATATTGTTAAGAATTTTGATATAACGAAAAATATCAATATGAGCCAAAAATAGAATGCGTCCTCTCAGGAGGATTTAACACTTGAGGAATGACATAAATGACAACTATAGCTTGTTGATTTTTAGAAAAATGTAGCAAATGACGAGTATGTATTGATGATGATGTAAGATTGATGTCCAGTTTTATACTTTAGTAAAAAAATTGAAAAAAAAAATGTGTTTTTGAGCACAATTATCAAATTAAAAGACACCAATAACGTGTTGTGTTTAATATTTAAATCTTCTCAAGACTGAGATATAAATAAATAAAAAATTCGAAACAATAAAATAAAAATATTGAAATATTTTGATTCGATTTAATTTATTTAAAATCTAAATAAAAATATTGAAATATTTTGATTAGATTTAATTTATTTAAAATATAAAGCATTGCTTGAAAAATTTTCTCGATACTAATAAAATACATATTTTATTTCTGGAATCTTTTTTGAAAATTAATGCAAAACTATTTATCTATGATAAAACAATTTTCAAAAATATATTTATTTCAGACCGGTTTTATCTCTTATGGATTCAATTCTTCAAACATACTTATACTTTCTGAATATTAAGATAGACACATCAATTTTATTTAAATTACTGTTTAGTACAGATTTTGATTTGAAATCCTAGCTAAACTACGCCTACAAAATAAATAGATATTTTATATACTTCCCAGTATAAAGTTTCAATGCTTTTCAATGAATTCGCCAATGAGGATGAAGGCATACTTACTTGATAAGGAATGAGGAGATCGTGTTTCCTTTCAAAGATAATCCGATAATGACACCCAAGAGTAGTTTTATTAGTTTTGTCTGAAGGAGCGAATGAGTTGATGAAAACATTGACAAATGAAACGGCAATAATTAAATCTACGATTTGTTTGTTTGTCAGAATTTATTTCTTGTTCCTTAGATAGAAAAAGGAACTAGTAAAATTTAGTTAGTTATAAAAGAAGATTGTAAAAAAAAAATGTTAGAAAACAGTGTGAGACACTAATCCTATTATTGCTTCACATCAATGAGAAATACATGTTTATTCTTAAAAGATGAATTAATATTAAATTTGTTCTTACAGTATCATTATAAATATAAAACAATTATATATATATATATATATATTATGATATGCATGAATCAAATAGCTAAAGTTATTTAGTTATTTGCTTCATAATTAAAGATATTTAATTTTCATACAAACATAAAA
The DNA here is from genome assembly GCA_026543055.1 of Argiope trifasciata. Classification (NCBI taxonomy): domain Eukaryota; kingdom Metazoa; phylum Arthropoda; class Arachnida; order Araneae; family Araneidae; genus Argiope; species Argiope trifasciata. The sequence continues at coordinate 948,901 of JAPMOQ010030034.1, forward strand.
TGTGCATCATTTTTGAGGGTAAAATAATGCTCTATTTTAATCTAAAGTAGTTAAATTGTATTTCACTTCTAAGTTTACTCACCATTCTTAATGAATTCTCAATAAATGCCTGTATCATTTCTACGTTTAATATAATTTACAGGTTTCATGGCAATGAAAATGAAACAATATTTCAAAAGTAAAAATGAACTGCTTGTATGTGAATTGATCGTATGCTTCTATATACAAGAACAATACGATAATGAATAAAACTATTGATTTATTAAATATCAAAAGAAAAAAAAAAGAACAGAAATCATCAAAGATAGTTGAAAATACATCAATAGAATACAGTACAAGCAAACGGAATGAATATTCATCTGAGGTTAACACTTTTTTCTTCTAAACACAATTTTATAATAACGACAATTGAAAAATAAATATAATTATTAAATTCCGAATTCAAAATTATATCTACACCATAGTTTTGTAATTTCAAATATAAATTTGTTTTACAAATTCAATCTATGGCGGAGTAGAGGAATTATAAACACGTAAATTATATTATATTGTCATAAAAGTTATAATATTGTTATGATACTGAAATTATTTCTCAAACTATTTAATGGCAAAAAAGAAAATTTAAACAATAAATCTAATAGATGCTGAATCTGCCATACCCGATCTTGGTGGTATTTGGAAATAAGAATAAAAATCCTGAATATTCCAGAATTTTGGTGATAGCCCCATTATCCATACCATTACTTGACTCGTCCTCCAAAATTGTTCTAGAAAATTCAATATATTATTATGGAAGCTGAATATATTTCAGTGGAGAGTAATAGTCAATCATTTATTGCGGACGAAGTTTCATTTTTAAATGTCGATCTCTTGTGGGTTCTTTTTGGGCGCTTCCTGTTTTTAAGGTTTTATTATTGACTTGGTCTCAATTACTTTTGTTTATTACTCGCTTGTTTACTACAAGAACTTTTTTGTAAATATTTCGTAAGCTTTTTGTTACATCTGCATATAGTTTTGGTAACGAATAAAATATTGTATGTGAATCAGCTGCACTTTTCAACTGTCGAAATAGACTTTTCCATAATAACATATTTTCTGCGTTAAATTCACCTCTAATTAAAAGACAAACTTTTTTCATAAAAAGAAACTAATTTTTATTATGCCAACAAAAATATTGTATTTTCTTGTTTTAAGAAATGTAATGATCGCTTTTGTTCAAAAAAAGATTTATGCAGATTTGATAGCAAGCAAATTGCAAAGACAAAGGTTTACCTAATCATTACCTCACATAATGGATGCATTCTACCTTAATGCTTGCTTTGAAAAGAGCTATAAAAACTCTTTACGTTCGCTTAATCATGCTGTAATTCCTAGATTTAATGGCTTATAGCCTGCTTACAAAAGTAATTGGTAATTGGGACGCATACCTACGAGTTTCTTGCCTGTGACTTAAGTTCGAATGGTATGTTTGGTGAAATTGATTAATTAAGAAAACGGGACTCCTTCTGAAGGTAATGTTCAATAAATTTTATGCGATGCACTTAATAATTAATTTAAACAATAATGAAAAGAAA
>JAPMOQ010030034.1:965474-1010326 GCA_026543055.1 Argiope trifasciata
AGTCATTGTGGTTGCATAGTAAATAACATCTACTCTGACCACTTCTAGGGCTATTTATCTAGAAATGACATATTAATAGTCGCATTCAAAAAATGCTGATTTTTAAAAGCAATTGGTTTTAATTCAATCAGTAATAAGCCATGTTAACAATATATGTGTAAAAGAAAACTGCAACAATCTATAAAAATAAAAATGAATGTTTGTCTGTATATTCCTTTTGCTTTGCTAAGCCATTTATCCGATTGCAATGAAACTTAGTCAGCTTATTGTTTACACAGATGGGATGATTATAGGGATATTACAATTTTCTAAAATAAAAGAAATAAATAAAAACTCGAATCTCATCCGCATCTATTCACCAAGGGTTAATCGCCAAATATCTCGCCGAGGAGACAATAGATTCTTTAGAAATGCTAAATCCGCTAAAGATTATTATTTTGTAACTATATTACGTATTATTAATCTCCAGGGATAATAGATTCTGTAGAAATAAATCCAAGTTAAATGTTAATATTTTGAAGCTAAAGTACGCAAATGTCATGCAAGTCTCTCAGAGGTAATAACTTTATTACAGATAATGCAAGAAAATTTTGGTTAGACCAACCCTAGGAGTTTTTTATTTTAATTAAATTTAAACGTTTTTCGTGGTAACTTTCAGTAAAATATTGCAGTAAAATAATGTAGTGCAAATAATTTTGCACCATCTTTTTTAAAAAATTATCGTTTCACCGATATTAACGATTTTATGGCAAAAATGTGTTTTCTATGTTTTATCAATTTTAAAGGGAAACAGTTTAATCACACTTTCTAAAATTGAATTTGAGAATTCTGAATGAATATTAAACGAGTCACGAAATTCAATAAATAGTTTCTTTCATTACCATTCTGAAAGAACACCAAGTTTCACAATTCTAAAAGAATACACAAATCTAAAACATAAAAATGAATATTCGTATTTTATATACTGTTGTACCGTTCATCCTATTTCGATAAAACATTGCCAAATTATTGATTTATTTCACTTAATTTTTTTTTTTTTTTTTGTCTACAAAAACGTTTCGGGTCCCAGCTTTTCAAAAAATAAAATGAAGGTCATTGGGTTGCCTAGTAAATATCTTTTCTGGCATCTTCATTTTTTTATTTATATAGATATTGATCTAGAAATGACATATTAATAGTCTCCTTCAAAAAAATGCTTAGTTTAAAAGTAATTAGTTTCAATTCTATGAGTAACAAGCCATGTTAAAAATATATGTGTAAAAAATACAATATTATTGTAAAATATTACGTATTTGATCAAATTTGGAATTAACTTTATTTATTTTTTCTTGAAAGGAAATTATTCCTACACTTGAAGAAGCAATGAAACACATCCAGTTTAAGAAAAGGGATTTTAAGTATCTTTGGACTTTATGCTTTAGGTGAAGGAGAACGCGGTTATTGGATTTGATAGCCTGGTATACAAAATGATTCAGAAACGTTATCATTTATGTTATAACATTTATATCTCCAAAGTTCGAAATTAAAATAGATGCATTCTGAAGCGGGCAGAGAAAATTATCCTTCGGTTTTGTTAAAATGAGTCGCTTGATAATGAGCTTTGAAATTGGATTAATATTTTTCAGTATCATTTTCTTATCGAAATGCAAATCAAGCTGAATATGAATTTAAATATTGGAAGTATTTTACAATAGGTACCAAAGTTTGAAATGGTTATTTTGGAATGCATATACCTATTGTTTTCTCATAGATACCCATTCTGTAAAATAAAAGAAAAATATTAAAAATCAACAACGTCTTATACAATTAGTTACATTAGTGATTTCACTTCCATTGAAGTCAAATAAGTAAATATTCTAAATAATCTAGTCTCCTTTTCTTGTGGATTATTAGAAAATGCCAAACACTTTAGATTGAAGAGAAATGGCCTTTATAAGAAATTCTTACTGCACACAGATCGGTCATTATTTGACAGAAACAAGATAATATTTCTATCGTTCCATATAAAACATAATCAGTTGAAATAAACATGTAAAGTAATCTATACAGATTTTGATTATTTTCAATATATCCTTAAAACATCTCTTAGGCTGAGTAATAAACGGCTAAAATCAGGTATTTTTGGTCATCTTAAAATTTTTGTATTTATACAAGATTTAAAATTTTCAGTAACAGTGATATAATTATATTCTTTCAGAATTTTTCCTTTTCTTCCATCAACTAAATAGCATACAAGCATAAAGAATTGGAGGAAAATAAAATATTTGTTTCATGATTTTAAAAAGTTAAAGTTAAATCAATTGCCATTTCAAATTAAATAGAAAATTAAATTTAAACAAAAAATCTATAATCCGACACAGTGTTAAGTTGTCTTTGAAAAAAGTGCATAGGGCAATAATCTTGAAATTTCCAGATTCAATAATTTTCTCAAGCAAGTTACAGTTATCTGATCAACAATTATTTTTAAAAAGTGGCTTTTGAACCAAAACACGACGTTTTGTTCATGAAATTCTAAATTTCATGACCAGAAATATGGTGATCCAAATCTCGACTCAACTAACAGCGCACAAAGCATGCACTTTCGTGCGTGTGGAAAGATATGGAAGAGCAAACATTCTCACCTAATTGCACCATGGAAATGCCTAGTAGTAGCGTGCCGTTTCGCTTACTCGCTTACGTACAATGTTGCGAAATCTCATGAAGCTATGAAACGAACTTTTAACATAGGGGATTAAATGCAACAAATACACTCTGTAAGGGATAGTTTAAGTGGAGACTTCAAGGACTTTAGTTGCACTTGAACTTGTGTATATTTCCTGCTTGAAATGGTGGAAACAATGGACTTTTTGCATTTAATATAAATTTGTCAATTGGCAATTAAATTAAAGTGTTTCTTCATAAATATAGCAATTACAAATTTAGCGAGTTCTGGCGATACTTCAATATTTTTTTTGTTTCGCCTGTTTTATTACCTGGTTGCATACTATAAATTGTATGCCTAATACAAATGTCACTCAAAATGCTAAACTGAAAAACTCTTTCCTCTAGAATTCTCTTATTTAGTATTTAGTTATTTTCTCAGAAATAGATCCCCATGAAAAAGAAATTTAGGGTATTTTAATTCTGTTCTGATGTCCTCCAATTGTGTGATTTGAAAGTTTTTAAAGAAGGTCTCTCTTTCTTACTTTTACTATCCCTACTTGCTATTACTATATATTATACTACTTACTTTTACTATAGAAAAGAATGATTGGGAGCAAAAATCAAATAGGAACAATTATCTATGGCTGATTTTTCAATAAATTGTTTTAATAGAGAGTAGGGAACACCCATATCCGAACCAAAACTTGAACCCGGAATGCCCACATGATGAGAAAGTCGCACTATCCCTAGGTCAGGACGCCGATCCTAATTATCTAATTGATGGATAAGATTATAATATAATTCAGTTAATTTTTGCATAAATTAATTAATTTTATGGTTCTTTTAAATTAATGATGTAAATAATTTGAATGAAACATCCATTATTTTTTCAAATCAATGAAATTACTACGATTAGCAAAAAGAATACTTATTAAAACTGGTAAAAAATGCATTTAATTGCGTATTTTAATTCCAAGGCCCAACTTAAATGTATAAAGACTAAGATTCAACAGAAATTTCTATAAAAATATCATATACTCATATATAGATTTAATTTTAAAAACGCTACCTTACACGTGACATTAGTTTCCACTTTGAAACCCTACAAAAAGTAATGCATTTTCTATCATTTTAAAATTTCAATAAAGAAAGAAATATGCCAGAAAATAATGAGCTTCTTTTCGTGTTTTCTTCAATTCATTTTATCCATCCTTTTGCTTTGTTATCTTATTTTTGTCAATAAATGTCAACGATTTTAGGATGAAAACTAAATACCAGATATCTTTAAAACCGGAAGCAATTTACCATCCGTCATGTCTCCGTTGAAAACAACCTTTACATCTTATTAGAATAAAAAAAATGAGATGAAGAAGTATGCAATCTGAGCATATTTGCAATCAGATGTCGCGATCCTAACTATTCCTGTAGAGCTGCCCCCGGACAAACACAAAAATAACTAACTTCAATTTCTGAGGCGCTAGCACGTAAAGCTGGAAGAAAATATTGAAATATAAATAAAAAGACTTTCTAAAAAGGAATGTTATCTAGAACGTGAAAAAAATAAGTCTAAAAATAAATAAATAAAAACTAGAAATCAACCCCCTATGAAAGAAAAATCTCATTCTGGGGACTCCGCATCCAATTTCTGGGACGTTGAAAATCACATCCCTTCTGCCTCTGGGGCAAGGGTGTAGGAATCGGAATATACCGGGATGGTACAGATGTATCAGGTACCTGCCTATTCCACTCCACCCCCTTCAACCCCTCGACCCCTGAGGGGGGGGATGGTTGCAGAATGGTGGCTACGTGCTTCAAAGGCGACGTGATTTACCCAATATCCAGAGATAGCGAAGAACGAATGCTGAGGGGAGGGACTGGGAGGGGGGCCGGAATGAAATAATCACATCACCCCTCACGCCCACCTTTCTGATGATAGAAGTGGAATCGATTCCTAAGGGGGAGGGAGTCAGGTGGGTGGAGAGGGAATTGCAGGTAATGGAGTACGTCACGTGACACCTAGTGAGGTCACGTCCCTCAACTTGTTGGGCGGAGAATGGCAAAGAAATGGGGGGGGGGGATAGGAACGGGTTCATGACTCGTGAAAATTATCGTTCTTTTTTCCCCTTTTTGGTGACAGTGGATTCTGGTGGTTTCCCATGGGAAGGAATAACTAATAGGGGTGTTTGAAAGTGAAATGCCGGTTGAAATGATTATGGGATAATATAACAATAAATTGAAAAGAAAAAAAAAACAATTGATCAATCAGTTCGTTTTTGACCAAAAACCAATGTGTCTATTAGTAATAATAAAACAGAATGTGTTTCTGGAATCGGTTTATTTGATTCTGTTCTGCAGGTTTCATTGTTTTAGCTGGAGTATCAACTTTGGAAAAAATGCACTTTTGGCTGAGTAATGTGAAAGTTAGGATAGTTAAAATAATTCAAAACTAGAAGAGGTTTTAACACTTTTAAGTGGCAAATTTCATGAATGCCAATGCTCAAAGAGGATTTTTTATTTATTACCATTTGTCAATAATATCAAATTATTTGTTACACAACCCTTACCCTGGATATTATAAGCTAAAAATACTTTTATGCAACATTTGTAACGTTATTTTTTAATATTGAAATTAAATAAGGGCTATTTTTTTTTGTAAGAAAGAATGGCATGTATTCCTACCATTGTTAAAAATAAAAGAAATAAAATCTGTATTGAACAAATCAAACAGACAAAACTGGACGAAACAAATAAAAATTCAAACAAAATAAATAGATTTAATTTATCTGTTTATTGCAATTTTGATTTTGTTTTTTACTTTTCCTTATATTTATGATCTGCTAAATTTGATGATGGTGATGTCGCGTCTGTGTTTCCAACAAAAGGGGTGAAATAGCTTCTGAGGGTAGGAATCCCAGAGCAACCGAAGACAGAACCCTGGTTTCTAGCTCAAATGAAGATGAAACACACATTCGTTTGCACAACCCTTTTTTACAGAGTGGGGGGGGACAGATGAAGAATAACCACTCCCGAACCTGGATGTCCAGATCACGGGGAAGATGCAATATCACTAGACCAGGACACAGACTCTAATTTCGTTAATAGTGATTAGTTGAATACTCATAGTGTAATCTTTGTTCGTTTGAGACGTGGCACTCAAATAGTTTCATGAGGTAATGAGCATTTTATAAACAATCAAAGAACATCCACACTTAGATTTATTTCATAATTATAAATTAAAGGAATTATAAACACACGGTATACATAAAAAACCTTTAATAACATTGATTTCTTATTGCGATTTTTGAGAGGAGAAATTAACTTATATCTGAAAAAGAACCTCGCACTTTCCAGTATTCTGAGATACTTGATATAAAATAATTTTAGGAATGATAGGGTTAAGCTGGTCCTATAGCTAATGCATCGTCGCTGTGAAGAATGAAGTGTGATGAGAAAAAGAAATATCGAACAAATTTTAGGATGCCTCAATAAGTTTCTTCTTAATATGCATATTAAATTAGATTATGTGAGTTGTTCTATGTTAGCATCGTTATCGTTATTTTTTGTGTCTCAGTCAAACATGTTGTTATGAAGCTGCACAATTTTATTTCAGAAGCAACTTTCAGTGCTCATCATGGTCTTCCAGACAAACATATAATAGCCTTTTGGAACATTCTAATTATTAAAATACATATACTAAATATACATATTCATATTAGTCAAAAAATGGGAAGAAATCGTTTAAATGTACAGTTTTAAGTTCAAAACGACGTCGGAGTACATGAATTTGAAATATTTTGTTATCTAAATATTAAAGAAGTTAGATTATAATATTGAATTAAAATTACATTAAGAAGCTCTGATAGTCAGATTCTAATAATTATTGAATTGAAATTTAACTTAATAATCTGAATTTACACATATATGTGGCGGCAAGTATCTCACTGTCCGCCAATGAACGATGCTTCTGAACTCGCTTCCTGCCACTAAGCAGAGTATATAAAGGAGAAATCGAGAGTGATGTGCAGTGGACAAGTGTTGTTGTTGCTAATCTAGATGGCCTGATTTAGTCTGACCAAATTCAAAAATCCGTTGACATGTAGAAAGTCAAAAACCAGGAAGGGATCAGAATAAATTTCTCCACAAGGAAGACCTAAACATTCTAGAATGTGTTTGGTAGAGGCTTGATATTGGTGGCCTTTCAGGTAAAGAGGGTAAAATTGTTCTCCCTGAGAAAATCAAAAGAAATCTAAAGTACCCACTGAGAAGGCGCGACAGGCAAGTGTTTCTATCACCAGGAATAATTAAGGATTGGCCCGGCTTGTTGACCCTATACCAATGATGAGTAGAGGGAACCACCCATTTCCTCTTAAAAAGGGATTTCGCTTAAGAGAAAAGTTCTGAGTAAGTGAGCTCAGCAAAAGATGGAGTCACTTGGTTTCTTCCTTTCTTTGTAATCCCGTCTGCTATTTCATTATCAAGTAGATCCACATGAGATAGAATCCCCTGGAAATGAATATCATGTTTAGAGAAATCAGTTTCACCTTTTGAAGAATAGATGATTACGAAGTATAAAAGACAAAGACGGAATATTAGACGTATAAAAGACAAAGACGAACTTGCCTGCTAAAAGCCGAAATAGATTTTCTACACCATCATGATATTAGAAATTCACTTCATCTTGTAATTCATTGCAATTGGTACTTCATTAACCTAATTTTGTTGTTCATTTATGAAATTCTACAGAATCATCTGGAGTAGTTATTTCTTGGACATCACGCCCCTATACATATACGTAGACAAAAACTACTTACTTTTACAACTTACTTACTGTGGAAATTATAGAATGAATTTTTTTTTCAATAGCATATTAAAAAGACATGCATATTATTGTCAACAAATTGCATAACAAATTGTTATTTTTTAAAAGAAATTTTGAACTTATTAAGCAACGCCAATTTTACATTCAGTATCATTAAAAAGATATAATTTACATTAAGTACTGATAAAAAAAATCCATTGTTTTGCATATGTTTCAATGCAAATGGAGAACAAAAATGCATTTTTTCATTTCAACAATCTCTGGATGGCAAGGAAAAAACTGCATGCTTTGTTGCAGAGCAGTGTTACCGCCACTTCTCAGGCATATATTAAAAATATATCAAAACCATTCATTACATTGCGCTCTGATTCATATCTTTTCCATTTTGGTGGTTGTATTCAAAAATGTACAATACCGTAAATGATCCGAAACTGGCAATATCATTCCATTTGATGTAAAATATTTGAATTACAATTTTTCCATTTGTTGTATAATCTGAGGAATTGGTTTTATCATAAAAGGTTTTTTACGATGAATTGGGCTGCAAGGAAAATAAAAAACAGCCTGCAGCATATACTCATTCCCGGCTAATGGATCCTTACACGAAATCAGGCGAAACAATATGGAGTCTATATGCTATTAGTATTTCCATATACGTACCGAGATTCATCAATATTTCAAGCAAAATACCATCAGTGAACTTAGTATGTGTATTGGAAATATAGCAACGAATAAGCTAAAACATTTACACTTAGTTGTGTCCTTAAATCCACTTTCAAAGAGCAATTCTTTTGCCTGTAAAAATTCTAACTCAATCTGTGGTTTATCTAAGTAAAAGAAACGCATTCTCTTTTTCAAATCCTACTATTATTTCCCACTCTCACTCTCTCTATATTTTTTATGTATCTTGTTCAAATTTTCATTCTTTAGTGAAACACTTTTGATTTATCCTTAGTTTACACTTTTTATTATTAGGTTTAAATGCATTTTTTACACTAATAGCGGATATTTGATATTAATACAGTTTTTTTCAGATACAAATCATTAATTAAATTTAATTAATTTTTAATACTTTGAATGGAGTTTTAGTAGTTTGTAACGAAAACTCAAATCAACAGGCAGTAGCTTAATCGGAAAAATACAAGTATTTCCGTTTTCTTTCACATGAAGGTAAAGAATGTGAGTTCAGTTCTTGAGAAAATTAATATTTTTTTAAAAATTATTTAATAAAAAGTAACTAAAATAATTAAAAAAACCTCTTTGTTGACATAAGTATTAATTGATTTATATGTTTTTATTTAGCAATGATTTAAAGTGAATTATTATTATAGATTCGATATGTTTAATTTACTTATATTAACGTCCTGTTTTAAAGCAAAGCTATGGGTATTTTAGAATCTACCTTTTAATTTGTACTGAAGTCAGGTAATGTAGACGACTCCTGAGCTGTCACCACATATTCAAACTTCCACACCATACCAGTGGGAGGACGTTTGGCCGTGACTCGAGCCTGAAACTCTTTGGTTCCGAAGTCGGGATCTTACCAACAGACCGCCGAGACCCTATATAAATTCGATAAGGAATTTGTTAAGTTTTTATATTTAAAAATACCAAGTACTTTATATGTTTATCATATATAGTTCAATTTATATTACTTTTAAAAATCTACATGAAGTAAAAATGCTATATGTTTAATATCGCAGCTTCGAGTATTTCAATATTTATACCATTTCTATAGGAAGCCCCATTACAGAATGAATCTATGAATTCGACAAACAATCACTGACAAATGGCTTTCTAAAATGTATATCTTCTTCCTGGAAAAGATTAGAATTTATTCAAAAAATTAAAAGAAAAAGACATTAGTGAAATAAGGGTTTTATGCATCACGACCTTTTTATTTTGTTGCAAAATAATCTCTTCTTTAGATTTCATGGGATAACAGTTTACTGTTTATGTAAAGATTGAAAGCAAACTGAATTGGAATTTTTTTTTGCAATTTTAATGGTTTCTAAAATATCTATTATGAAGACTGAAAAAAAGTTTAATGGTAAAATAAAATAAGGTGGAACTTATCCTTGGAAAACCCATAGGCGGTATTATCCGGAGTTTCATAAATTAAGAATTCGTTTATAAATAAAAGCTTGAAGAGTAGTCATTGAATAAAATAACAATATTCCTTTCAAAGATCAAGTATATCTGCACGGAATTATATGCTCACAACTTACTATTTAACATTTAAGTGATTAACATTTTCTTAACTGATGATATTTAATCCCCCTCTTCTTCAAATATGGAGATATGCTTAGTTTTTCTTCAAAAGATCATTGTATTTCATCTGGAATAAACAGTAGGGACACAACTCAGAGCATGCTTTATTTATTAATTAAATAATTTCAAAGGATGCTATAGAATTTCTTCAGAAAAAATTTATCGAATTTTATTTAAGATTAAATACCATAAATAAGACTCGTTGACTTCTGAAAACAATTTAAGATAGTTGTACATTCCAACTAGATCAGTTACATAGTGCGGATTTTATGCAAAACAAGTAATATAAAAATATAATACTAAATTTCTACTTAGGTCAACAAAAAAATTTATTTGTTACTTTTTTATTAATAATTATCAAAAGTTATTAAGTATTAAAGAATTATTGATTTTCGCGATCATTTAATTCTCTTTCTTCCCCTTCACGTGAACAATACTGAAATCCTTGCTTTTACCGATTGAGCTACTGCCTTTTGATTTTCCCTTTCATTACAATCAGCTAAAATTCTATTTAAAGAATGAGAAGTTAATTAAATTTAATTAATGAATTAATATTAAAAAACCTTTATTAACATCAGGTTTCATTCACTACAAGTTCTAAACAATGCATTTGAATTTGAGTGGATTAAGAACGATACTTTATTAACGATTGAAGCTTTGAACAAGAAACACACACACACACACACACATAATGTGAGCTAATACTAGGAATTGAATAATACATTCTATAACTGCAAACTTTATTCCTAATATTCTTCATTGTTTATATGATTTAATTATTTTTTTTTTGGTTTTTAGTTAATTATTTTATTTATGTTTTTTATCCGTTATATGCTTATTCATATCCGTTCTATACTCATTCATTATACTTATAAATTAATACTGGACATAGAGGCCACAATAAACTCCACGGCATAAGTATGTTTGGAATGTGAGGGGAGCACTATTCAGATTTTTTTGTAAACAACCAGATCCTTTGTTGATATGAAACTGGTGCACTCAGGCACCCCGCTTTCCCTCCGTTAGCGACAAAAAGTATTTGTCCGCTCGTTGCAAGTGGCACTTTCTAGATTTTAATATATATATTATGTGTTTTCTTGTATATCCATGATCGTCGTCCATGTTTGTTTATATATAATTGTGTGCGTGTGAAAAGAAATAAGAAAAAGTAAAAACGAATTTTTCCTTGGATTAACTACACATACCCTTCTACATTCCTTCTCAGCGTATTAGCTTTTGTTTTCAATAACACACGTATTACAATCTATTCTTTTAGCCTTTTAGAAATAGATGAAAGATTATTCATCTCAGTTGAAAAATAAAATTTGATCTAAAACAGAAAAAAAAAATTGGAATATTATAGCTTTCTTGTCATCTATAATGGAAATTTACTTTTAGTATAAGCTTACCTATTTTTTGTTCAAGTGGAACGATAAAGAACGTTTAAAGGGGGGGGATACAAGAGAATTACATTCTTTCCAAAGCAATACATATGATGAATCGCTTGATCATGCTATTGCAAAGAGCTGTCCCAGAAAAATACTTCCCCCGTCTCTAATCCAAAATAAGAGCATTTCTTAGCATTTAATACATTTTCGCATCAATGGGATCAGGAAAAGAAGAAAAGCGGCTTTTTGATCTTTTCGAAAACCTGATGGGCAGGTATGAATTTAATCTCTTTATATATCGGTAATAAGCCCGCTCTGGTGCAAGCGGTAAAAGCGGTTCAGCACTGTATCATCTAACAACCTAACAAAGGGGTCCGGGAGGGGATGGTCCACCCTTCGAAAGCGATCCACTTGCGCAAGAAAAAGTGAACTTTGGAGAAGCAAGAGAGAGTAATCCTTTATTCTCTTCTTTAAAGGAGAAGCACTTGGGAAAGGCGAAGGCTGTGCTCCAAAAACGAGGGGCAGAACTTTGTGTCCACTTGAAGAAATGGCCGAGGGCATAAGAATCCTATATTTACTGATAAAACGATTTTTCTGCTGCGAGCTATTCTTCCTTATCATCCAACTTTAGTAATGGAAGGTGGGTGGAAAATCTCAAAAATTGTCTCCCTCAGCGAAATTTGTTACCTCTCTGCTGGTACCTTTACCACCCCACTATTTTTTGTTTTCAAAGTCAGTAGTTGATAGTGACTTTTATTAGAGATAAAAAGTTCCTTTTATTAGTCAAGTGTTATTGAAAGAGACATGAAAGGGTTCGGATACAGGAAGAATGGTCTTATTTCTGGTTGGTTCTGGTTTTTGGTTTATAACCAAGAAGATACGTGCATTGAATTGCATTTAGATTGAATAGATTTATAAGGATTTATAAATATATATATATTTGGGAATTACTTTTTTCCTCAAAAAGATTTCATTGTGATCTTTCTATAGATAATGCAGTTTTATTGTGGAACTGGTAATATTCTTTGAAGTATGTATCATAAAATTTTACAATACGATACTTTTACAGAAAAAAAATTTCAATTTATTATAAAAACTCACATATTCTAAAAATATGATATATTGCATCTACTAACATCAAATATCTGTACTACGAAAAACAATAATAAAAAGGGCTTTTTTCAACAACAAAAAATTATTTTTCTTTTTTTTCTCACTAGAATTATATTATAAAAAAATACGCAAGACTATTCACAATATTCATTAGTATCCGCTTTAGAAGACTTGCTGGTTTACTAAGAGTAATGCATTCTAAAATTTGAATTATATACTTTAGTCTCTTGATATATTCTTCAGCATAATATATTTAAATTCAAAATCCGATTGTTAAATAATTCATATTATTATAGAAGCTTTACGATATTTTGTTCATTATACTCAATATATATCTGAATAATTTGCTGTTATTTGATGTAAGATTTAAATTACAATTTGAAATGGAAGTGTTAAAACTTTATTAAAGACGGAATAGTGTCTGGAAATATAGATTTTGAAACCTTTTTTAATTCAAATTTTTTAAAATAAAGATTAACATTTTCCACAAATTTTCTATTCTATCTTCTTAGAAATGTAGTAAGAAAAAGGAATAGAAATTTGCATTTCTAAATATTTATGCTTTCTTTCTTCAAAATCGTTCAAAAACATTTGCTTGGTTCAGTATCAATCAGCATTAACCTAATATAATATTTTAAATTTAAAAAATTGTTCAATATCATGAGTAATTTCTTCGAAATATTTTTTCATTCATTTTAAGCCGAATCAATTCCGTCCTAACAACTTATTTTTATGTTCATAACTCACTCACCACTATCTTAAAAAAATCTGAAATCCTAGAAAATAAAAAGATATTAAAATAAATTGGTTAAAAAAATTTTAGGGAAAAGAAAAAAATATATAATAAATGTGAAAAATTTTGCTTTTTTCATGTCATTTAAGTTGTTAATTGCAGTATTTTTGCTAAGATTAATATTTTTTACATCTGAAAATATGGTGTGAATTCTTCAAAGCACATAATGTTCTATTTATTCAAATAAATATTTTATAGGTCTACTTCATTTTCATTGAAGAATAAATATCTGTTAAAACTATTTAGAAGTAAGCAATGCAAAATAAATATATTTTTTTAAAATTCAACTACTGCTTAAGTCAAAAAAGAAAAATCCCAAAGCTTGGCAATAATTTGGAGACGAATTTGCTGAATTCGGCGATCAATAGAAATTATCAGAAAAATTTAATGAATGAATCAATATTTGAAAAATAAAACTGTATTGACATCAAGTGTTATCCAGTACAATTTTTTTTAAAAATGTATTTGGACTTGAGAGGATAAAAAAAGTATTTTTTTAACGACTGGGAATTTGAACAAGATATATATAGAGAGAGTGTAATCTAATAGTAGAAGTTGAATAAATTATAATTAGAAACATAATTTACATTTTCATTCCTTCAATCAATTCAGGTAGGACAATAATTCTTATTATATTTCCTAAAGTAATGTATAACTAAAAGTTTTAAGGTTATTAAATTTGCCCTGTTTCTAACTAGACAATTTAAATTACATGAAATCACGTTTAATTCTTTTTGTGAGTTTAGATACACATAATCGTCTTAATATGACAGATTATATGCCCAAATTACAGGTATGAAATACATTTTTTCATAGAGATAACGTTTTTAGGTATGTGTACTGTTATATTAGGAAAATATAATTCAAAACATTTCATTAAACATATCGTTGGGCAGAGAACAATACAGTCGATGCGTTTTCTATTTGAATGATGGATTTTCAATTTTAAAAGATTTTCAAAATTGATCAATGGCTAATTTATTAAAATATAATCAAAATATGCTAATGCTGTGATGCAGATTTCCTTTCTGCAATAGAGCTTCATATGGTTGAAAAGGCCCATTCTTTCTTAATAATTTTAAAAAGTGAAAAGATTTATTTTTGACTATATAAAATGTATTTTCGTGTATTTTTTAAAAATTTTGTTGTTTTTTGAAAAAATTTCATTCAAAGCATATATTAATAGTTTCAAATAGGCTTTTAATTTATGTCCTGATTAAAATAGGAAACAAAAAAAGATGGCTTGACTTTAAATGCTCAAATCTTTATGTTTAAAAGAAAACAATTTTTACTTAACATAATATGGGGTATTTTACAAGCCTTTTATCAAGATAATGCTTTCAAAATTGCATATTTTTTATGAGATACTTGATTTGTGATGCAAAAATCGAACAACAATGGACACAAAAACATTCTTTTTGTAAATAATGCACTGTAAAATTTGCTTTGTTCAGAAAGCAGTGGCTGATGCAGTCAAGTCAAATATTAACGCCATCGTATTTCGATGATTTGTTGAATATCGGTAAAAAAAAATTGTTTTATTTTGGCACTCACATTTATTTCGAATAATATTTAATTTACGTTGCTCTTTCAAAATGAAGAATACACCTCACATTTTGAATCTCTTGAATTAATTATTATGAATTATCGAACGACACACTTACTTATTTGTATTGCAAGAATTTATTGAATCGGAAACATAAGAAAATTAACTAATTATTCTAGACATTTTCTTTTGTTTAATGGAACTACTTAAGGAATACTTAAATCTATAGCTGTGAACTCATTCTATCAAACATTATTGAAAAGCAGTTCTTTTTTGTTTAAATCTTTTCAATCAAAAATAAATTCTTCGCAAAACTATTTTTTAGAAATATAAAGAAAGATGTTCTTCACTTTTTCAAATTGAAATATTCTTTGTCATACTTTCTGTAACGTATTCATTCGGTTTTCATAAAGACATTGAAGTTAAATTCAAACAATGATAACAAATTAAAAATGCCTTAAGTACTTTCATATAATAATAACTTTTCAATCAATTTGTAATTTCTTTTTTCCTCATAATCTTCAATCAGCTACTGAAAAAGAGACACCAAAAACAATTGAAAAGAAGACACTTTACCAACAAAAATTTCCCTTTTCGGAACAAAACAAAACAAGTTAATTACACTTTTCGGAATTCAATCATAACAAAGCGGATGATTAGAAACAAGCGACAGATGCATCTTAACAACGTGGAAAGAAAAATCGATAATAATTAGATTCTAGAGTACTTTTCAGATGTGAAATTACATACTTAAGACTAAGGATTTGGAGCTATTTTTTATCAGCTGCGAAGATAAAAGACACAAAGCTTCAAAGACAAGAGAATATGTAATCGCGGCTGCAACAACTGAAAAGAGACACTGAAGGAATTCCTGTATCGTTCTCGAGTAATTATTTCGCTTTGCTGATCCCAGTGCCTCTCTAGAATGCTCAAGAAGGCGAAATAATGATTTTTCATCATCTGCTCTCCTTTTGAAATTTGAATAAGTATAGGTGAAATTTAAATAATTCTGCTTCTTTATTCTTTTAAATGAACAGTGGGCTTCGTGAAAGGGAATTGATTATTGTTAAGTTTTATTCATAATTTTATTCTACAGGAAAGTGCATTGTGCATATAATACGAAGATGTGTGAGGGAGTGTGTTTTACTTTGATTATTAGCGGTGTAACGTTTTAAGTGTCTGTATAAAATTATTAATATTTTCATTTCTTTCATCTATAAAAATAATATACAGATAAAAATGGTTTTTCAAGATAAAAAAAAAAAGTAAAAAATAGTACTTTTAGTAAGTAATTCACTACATTTGAACATCGGAAAAGTAGTTTTTTTTTTTACATACATGCTTTCTTTTTTAATGTAAAAAAAATGTTTTCATGACCAATTGGCCATAATGTTGAAACATTTAGAATCATGGAACTGGATTAAATTCGGAATCGGATTGGAGTTTAAAATCAGATTTTCTAGTAAGTTTATAAAATTGCTTAGTTTCCACTTCAGAGCATATGACGTATATTGTAGGAGACTGGAATAGATTATGGAAACTTTAAGAGACTGATGTCCTACTTTATTAATAGTTATTGGGAAAGTAAAATAAGTATGAAATTGATAACATTCATAGGGTCATCGCACTTCACTTGAGATGTAAAAAATGAATTTGGCTGCCTTTTCTGTTACTAAGTGTATTTACTACTTATGTGAACTCTGCTAGGACGGGATAATCTGGTTGGTAGAGCTTTGAACTCGTGGCCATTAGTCTGAATCCGTCAGCCAATTCCCCTTCTGTGGTGATGTCTGTCGCACATACAAATCTGTCGTGGTCGCAAACTCCACCAAGTCGAGAGTAATGCCACTGTGGGTGCTGGTTCAGAGGTAATCATTCTCTGATTCAGGTCTAAAGTATGATCTGTAATTGACTGAATGAAAATGCATGAATGAAAGTCCACTCCGTAAAAAGGGTTGGGACACATGAGTGGCAAAATACTTTAGCCCTAGATGCCGATACTGAAAAAATCAGCACTATTGGTACGCACCCTATTGGTTCAAATCGCTGTCTACTTTTCTACGGGATTATCCAATGGCAAGTGCCATAAGAAATAACAACATTAGGTATGTATACGAATAATTTCATGAATTCATTAGGCAATAAATAACATAAATTCCAGAATATTACTTGCATTTATCTAAATTCCTAAAAAGTGTAATAGATTGAACAGCTTATAGAATAAATGTATGGATTTCTAGTTAAACTCAAGGAATTAAAAAAATATTTAAATTGTAAACCAATTATAATCATAATATAAGCAGAATTATTTCGCATTTTTCAGTGACATATCAAACATTTGGCAACTTTTTTCTCAAAACAGTGCATCAAACTTTATTTATCGCTTGTTTGGTTTTTGAATTATTCACCTCAAAATCATAGATAAACACACAGGCAATCAACTTTTTCATACAAATGGCAAAGAATTATTGCAAGTTCGTAATTTTTGCTTAATAGCTGCATTCCTTATTTAATTGATACAAAATACTGTTTTTTTTTAAGTTGAAAGTTATTTTCATAAATAGAAAAGTATAAAGAGTTTTCTTTGATTTGATTCGCCGAAATTTTGATACAGATATGCAGTTTTTGTATACTGATCATATTACTAAATATTATCCTTTTATCTCATTTCGAAATTACAGACATATAGACAAAACGCCAAGAATTATTACCTTTCTCACAGAGGGGAATTTAAAACTTTTGCATTTCAAAATACTGTAATTGAATTTTTTTAGACAATTACTTCAAATGCGAAATAAGGTTTATTTTTTTTATTACATCAGGCATTTAGATACAGTATTTGTTTTAAGAAACTTGGTATGTCTCTATAATGATCCTTGAAGATCATTAAATAAGCATCGGAAAGAAAAAAAACTGTGAGTGATAAATTTCAGGTCTTCTAAACAGAATTCTAAATTTTCAGAGTCAAATTTACTAGCTCAATTAAAATTTGGTATATTTTACTTAAAAACAAGTTAACAATATTATTTCGATATAAGATATATTCCTACCCCAACAATTATGCATTAGACCATATTAAGATAAAACGCTGAAAGTAAATATGTATATTTTACAGATAATTATCTGATAAAAAAACTTGGATTAAAAAATATTTTGTATTATTGTATTAACCAAATATATAAATGAATTTTAAATTCAAAGCATTCCGAGTATTTTCAAAATATCATTCATGTATTTTCATACGCTAAACAAACTTTAAAATTAAGTACTCCATATACAGTTAAATAAATATTATAAAAAAGTTCATCTTTCATGGTATAAATTAGTGATATTAATTTATTTTCAATCGGCTTTTAGTTTTTTAAAAAATTAGTTTCTCTTAATTTTATCATTTTTTAAAAATTTTAAAATATTTTCCATGGTTTATATATTTTTCATAATTCAAGAAACAGTCAAATATCACTTTATTATGTGATGAAACAATTCATATATAAATTGATTTGCAATTATATTCTGAATTTATTATTGAAATTATATTCTGAAGTCTTTTGACACTTTTTTGTCTGTAATTTTAGAGAGACTAATTAATAAGACGAAGTATCTAATATATAATTGCAATTATTAATTACACAATTTTTTCTGTACATTATTGAAAATTGTGCCTAAATTTGTACAATGTACTATGCAAAATGCCACTAATACCCAATAATTGTATTATATATTACCATAATGAAATAATTAATTTAAGAAAAAGTATTCTTACAATTTTCTAAGCCGCTTATCAAAATTAAATATAGATATCAAAACTGTGTTTTATATATATATTTAATTTTTTATTTTATTAGGTGCTAGCTCCTAATAACATAAAAGATTCCAATCCAATATATATTAGTGTATTTTAAGGTATGTTAAATTTAAGTTAATGAATAAATTACGTGTTACAAAAATCAAAAAATTAAATTGGAAAACACCTACATAACTGATTCAAATTTATACCGCCATGTTTTTCATTCGAATATTCAGAAGAATATCTAGGGGAATTGCATTTATTTCAAATTATTAATTATGCATTCATCTCAAAGATTTTTAATTTATATACTTAGTGCCTGTTAATTCATGCATAATTTATGAGGAACATGCCAGTCTTAAACGCACATTTTACCTATTTAAAAACAGAAGTTTGCGAGTTTCGATAAAATGACTGAAAATTGTTTAATTTATGCTCATAAATAACACTTAGTTGTGACATTTTTTTTTCGGTACAAATTACGTTTGAAAACAGTTTTAAATCATGCATAGAAGCTTAAATTCATAAATGGAATTGGACGAAGAATTAATGCTAATATGTGGTAATTTTGCATTTTTTACTTTAAGTCCTGTATTCAACAGATATGAAAAGTTATTTTTATAGACATTAGAGCAATGCTTTATGCCTCCATTCAATTTATTAATTAAACATTCATAAACAAAGCGGAGTGGCAAATGCATCTGGTGTCCAAACATTCAAATGTATTAAAAATTGATCAAAAATAATTTACTTCACAAATGTGCTAATAAGTTGCTATTAATTCTACTGAATTAATGTAGCGCTATAATAATGGAAAGTTTTAACATAAACAGAGCGAAGCCTGCTTTTATCTTATGTATTTTTAATTACAGCAGAATGAAGGGGGTGCAGGTTATATTTGATTTCCTAATCTATCTTTTCTTTTCATTGTAATATCTTTTACAACATTCACCAATTTAAGGAGAATGAGCACTCATTGTTTTTCCAGTAGTGTCAACTAGGAACAAGAATATGGCTTAGTTACTCAATGCGTTCCTTTCGCCTGGACGAAAATAATATACTTATTAAAAAAGCGAATATATATAAAATATATAAAAGCGAAAAAAATATACTTAATACAAATAATATGATACTTCTTTATTATTTTTTCAAATCGTATAATCATTTGAATATTTTATATGGTAATGATTATTTTTGTTTTAAAGAAAAAAAAAATTGTAAGGTTAAATTAACAAATATTGCAATCCATTGAATTATAATTTATAGGTAGGTTTTTAAATTTATTTCAATGCTAGAATAGTTTATTTCTCAAATGGAATTTTCCACAGTAAAATATAATCAATACAAATTCATAATTTTAATTAAATATTATAAGGCTTAAGTAAGAAATATGACGATAAATCAGGCCTTATAATGTTTAAGCATTAAAAGGCCTAATAATTACATTTTAGATGATATCAGTAATCTAAATTAAAACAAAAAAATGGTCTGAATCAGATTTTTAATGAAATATATTTTAGATGTTTGAATCAATTTTCATGTTCGTGTTGTGACTTGTGGCAATTTAAGGAGAATGAGCACCCATTGTTTTTCCAGTAGTGTCAACTAGGGCCAAGAGTATGGCTTAGTTACTCAATGCGTCCCTTTCGCCTGGACAACCCCTTTCTATGGGGGGTGGTAATTCACGCACCTCATAAGCAGAACAACAACAACAAGAAGAAAAACCATGCCGAAACAGGGACTCGACACCGAGACGCCCAGATCACGGGGAAGACGCACTAACCCTATGCCAGGACGTTCATTTTTCATAGAGGCCATCAATTAATTATGAATATAAACAAAATAAAAGTATGGTCATAATCATAATTTGTTATAAATCATAATGTTTAGGCGAATAATTCAGTTTTTATAAATGGCATCAATGAACTAAACAATGAAAATATTACAATTAGCTTCTTTAAGTGCAAAAAATTACGGTATATTTACATTCTTTAGTAATCTCTTTTACTTCTGAATGATATTCTGCACTATAGAATGCCAACTTAAATTTTTTTAAAAAAACCCTTTTGGATCAAATAATTTCATAATTCTCTTCAGAATCCAATTTTCAACAGAAAGGTAATGGTTCCTCCACTGTCTTATTTGTACATAAATTTTCGAATTTAGCAGAATAATTAAATTCACATATACTGCGACTTGTTTCTCTATTTCTATTCATTTGTTATTGTTTTTTGTTTGAATGCTAGATACTTGTATTTTTTGAATGAAAATTTATATAGTAAAACACCTATTAATATAAATTTATTATTTTATTAATGTTTAAACGCGTAAATAAATTTATATCAATGACTTCAATGAACAAGATAAAGCAAATATATTATTTTTTTTTTAAATTTTTAACTATAGATTATAATTTTTAGTCATGAAACTCAGTTTTCATTGACGGCATGAGTGAATTAATTAAATATACCATTTATTTCTTGTGTCTTATTTTGAATGCAAAACTTTTGATTTATTTACATTTCTGACAAATTTCTTTTGTTTATGAATGATAATTTGCACTATATGATGTTAAATCAATTAAACCCATGTTTTCTCATCAAAATATTTTCATAATCCACATCAGAACTTTACTGTTTCTCCACTATCTTATTTCCTGAGAAATTTTCTAATTTAGTAGAACGATTAAATACACATATACTGCAACTTGTTTCTCTACAGAATGTAATTCGCATGTTTAACAAGCAGCACCAAACAAACACCATTGTTCAACTTGGAATATTCAACCGCAATCATTTGTTTCCCATTATCCTTTGCACTTCACCGATACTCGAGTCGCTTGAATAATTACGAATGCGAACATCATGAACCCTGTCCTTTTCCAGAAACGAGTGATTAACCCTAAGTCCAGCTACACTCTTCTTTAATACTCATCACAAAGTCCAGAAACATTCTGCTCTGCTAATGATGTTCCCCAACGCTAATATACTAAGAGCCTTCTAACGACGTTCTCATTCCCCTATCCATCGTATCTAAGATCGGGTTTCCGGCAAGTTATAAATCCTATCTCGCTACTCGTTAGGGCATTTCTAGAGGTACACATGTCTTTGGTATTAGATCTGGCCAGCGATGTCCTCCTTTGCTCCTTCTTTTCTTTTGCTTCATCATCCCCCTTCATTCTGCTGCGGAAATCGTTACAGGATCTTCTGACAGGAATTCATGCTCCTTTACTTTTAACGGATACTCCTTTACTCCGTCTTTCGTCCTATATAACAAGGACATCGCTGATATATGGGTAAGGATAAAGCTGCCAGGGAACCTAGTTTCCTTTGAGCTCTAAGTGCCAGTTCGATTCATTTTCAGTTATGGATGGGGGGAGGGGAGCTCATTGAGAAAACGTCAAGAAGCAATCAATATTTGATCGAAGTAATTCGAGGGGGATAATAATTGGTTTTGCCATCGAGAGTAGCTAGCCTTGTAATTTTGTTATTAGCATTTCTCTGTCTTTGTATGGAGTGGCTGTGATTTCAGTTTCTGTAGTTCTAAATTGCATTATTCATCGGAGCCCAAGGGGAGACTCCTTATGACTGTGATTGCATTTGTTGGAATTAGTATTAGGCTTCAGGCTTCGTTACGACAAGTCGGGAAAATTTTAGAAGTTTACCGTAATTTTATGTAATATGCATTTTTGATTTGCATATTAATAAGTAATGTTTATTTCAAGTAATTATTTTTCTATTAAATTAAAACTAATTGGCAAACTGTTTTGGTTTTTCTTAAATTTTAATGAAAAATTTGGATTTTATTGCATTTAATGTTCTAAAATACTTTGAAAATTTGTATCTGAAGAAGAAACTAATTAAGTTAATTTATGTTTGAATCTTCTTAAAGGAACAGAATAGTTTTAATAATTTTATTGAATGTATTTAAACTTTAAAAAAAGCTTGCTTTTTATTTAGAAAAAATATAATGCTATATTGTCTGTAAATGGTAAGTGATATGGTTATTATATGATATATAATTTTTAAAAACTTCATCATTAGTACGGTTATTTTTTATTTAGGTAGCTTTTTTCTCCTAAATCTTTAAATTGCACCAATATTGTCTTGCAAAGGTCGTAATCAATTAAATGGAAAATTAAAATATTGTTAACCTAGTCTTTCTGTTTGGTTTGCAAGATCTCAATTTTGTTTAATTCCCATTGCTTTATTTTCATCACATGGCTTTACTGGATACAATATACCGAGATAATTTCGTACCTGGATAATAAACCTACATAACAAATTCATAAACACACATTCTATGACAACTCTATATTAATTTCAAAAAAAGTTGACAAGGTGAGGTAATATGGGAGTATAATAAAGTCTTTTCCCCATTACAATAAATGCATAACAATTTAGTTAGTGGTTATACTTCTTGTATACAGCCCCCCCCCCCCCCGCTGCTACTGAACGTAGAAGTTACTGATTATACTGTACATTTTTTACTACTGAATAATGGTTTTCTGAATTTTTTAGCTCAATATATTATGTAACAAATGCAGTAATTTTAATTTTGCATTTAATTACTATCAAAATAATGCCAAAGAAAAAGAAAATTCATTTTGTTCTGACTTCCACAGATTTAAATCTGCATTCACTGTGAATTTTTATAGTAAATAAAGAACTGGACATTTTGCATGCCAACTGAAACTATTTATACTCTCACATTTAACATTAAAGGTGTCGATTTAACATAGTATGACAGCCAGAATTTGGAGATTATTTGGCAAAAATTAGAACGCTACGTCGACATTCCCCGAACTAATATCGTATTGAAATTTTCACTAGAGCATTCATAAGAAGTATGAAGAGTTTTACAAAAACGATTATGATAATCTTTTTAATAGAAACTATAATAAAAAATAGATGCCAAATTATAATTTTTTTCCACAGTATATATATTTAAGCCGAGGAAGAGCATTCTGATAAACTTTACATTATGGGAGATAGCATGTAGAAAAAAAAAATATGAAAAAGAGGAAATTTTTTATCAATAGTCAAGAGATGTAAAAACGATCAAAGGATAAATTATGCGTCTAATAAGTTAAATTACATATTACATGCTATAACTGCGATCTATGCTATATAAGAGTTGCAAATAATTGGCATGTTGTCAATGAACGCGTCGAGAAATGCTAGTGGCAACAAGTTTTCTTCTTCTAAAGGCACTCTTTTAAATCTTACAGAGTCCAAAGAAAGTCCAATGACTTTCTTTAACATCTCATATATACTGATGGAAAAAAAATCCCAACACTAGGAAGTAGGTGTGCTAGATAAACGAAATTTGGTAGGCGTGTTTATACATCTGAAAGATGACGTCGACTCAAATTTCGAGCTACGCGCGTAAGTCTGGCGCTAGTAGCGACACTATGAACATGCAAATGAGGTTTGCTTTAAATAAGCGCTGTAAGGTTCGTGATCGTTATTTACAGTTGAGATTTGACGTAGTGGGTTAATGTTAGTCAAGGATGCCTCTGAGAAGACGAAGAAGCCATCATCAACAGCTCACTGAGTTTGAACGAGGTCGTGTTGTAGGGCTACGAGAAGGTGGGTTTTCTTTCCGCGATATTGCTGAAAGACTTGGCAGGAATGTATCCACTGTGCATGAGTATTGGCGTCAGTGGTCAAGCGAAGGTACTGCCTCAAGAAGACCAGGTTCCGGGCGGTCACATGGTACTACTGAGACGGAAGACCGTTGTATTCGGCGTATGGCTGTGGCTAATCGTACTGCGACTGCAGCTGAAATTCGAGCAGCAGTTGGTACCACAGTGACACAACGAACTGTTACAAATCGGTTACTTCAAGGACAGCTCCTAGCCAGGCGCCCTGTACAGTGCATTCCACTGACTCCAAACCACTGCCGTTTGCGACGTGAGTGGTGTCAAGCTAGAGCTCATAGGAGGACGGAGTGGAAATATTTGTGTTTTCTGATGAAAGCCGGTTCTGCCTTGGTCGCAGTGATAGCCGTTTGCTGGTTAGAAGGAGGCCAGTTGAATGCCTGCTAGTGACCTGTCTGCGGTCTAGACACACAGGGCCTACTCCTGGTGTTATGGTTTGGGGAGCAATTTCGTATGACAGCAGGAGCACTCTCGTGGTTATCCCACGCACCCTGACTACAAAATTGTACGTCAGTCTAGTGATACAACCTGTTGTGCTGCCATTCATGAACAGCATTCAAGGGGGTGTTTTCCGATAGGATAACGCTCACCCTCAAATCGCTGTTGTAACCCAACAGGCTCTACAGAGTATCGACAAGTTGCCTTGGCCTGTTAGATCATTAGATCTTTCTCCAATCGAGCACGTATGGGACATCATTGGACGACAACTCCAGCGTCATCCACAACCAGCCTTAATCGTCCCTGCATTGACCGCCCAAGTGCAACAGACATGGAATTCCATCCCACAAACTGATATCCGACACCTATACGACACAATGCATGCACGTCTGCATGCTTGCATTCGAAATTCTGGCGGTTACACCGGTTATCAATGTACCAACATTTCACATTTGAAATGGGTGTTCTCGCCAATGGCTCTACCTGTGATCTTGAAATTTTAATCAATTAAATATGTTACCTAGACGAATGTATTCCTAAAATTTCATTACTGTACAATAATTTTTTCTTGGTGTTGGGATTTTTTTCCATCAGTATATATACTCTATATGATTAAAATCTGGAAATTCCACATACCAGGTTATCTGGTGAATATCCTCCTCATTAAGAAAAATCCTGTGCAGTGTGAGTTCTGCCAGGCCGCCAACAATCATCCATAAAAAAGGAGTCATGGATACACTTCAGTTTCTGAGATAATATTCCTATAAATATTTTCTTGTCTATCAATGGCCTGAAAAATGCACTGCGATGTATATATAACCGATCATAGTGCTACCCCAGAAAACTATTGCCCTGCCATAAAAGCAGTCGACTTCACTTACATTGGAAGGATATAGAAAGCTACAGATTCTATCCAAATGGAGTTAAGTCAAGAATAACTCTTGTACAGTCGACTGCGTTACAAAAGTTCTTTCCTATGTGAAGCACTTAGTAAAATAGAGGCAATGTATTCGACACTCGAATTATCTCTATTAGGTGTATGTATGATGTTTGTCTAGAAATTTATTTTTCAAACGCTGCAATGACAGAAACAGCTCTTAACTGTTATCTACCTACTTATGCACTTCATGCCAGATGCCAATCGTATAGAGACTCTATTTTTACTGGGTGACATGAGGAACTCCTAGTGTTGGTGCACTTTTGTAATTGATGTTTTTTCATACCACTTTTAGTACCACTATAGTATCGAGAGCCACTTCCTCATCAGACTGTCCAGTTTCGAACTTATCGATGACTCTCTATTTTAAAGTGTCGTCTAAATGATTGTAACCAATTCGGCAGACTTCATTCAGACAAACTTATTTTTAACACAATATTCACAATAATATAGCCAACAAATAGGGACTTAGACAGTCAAGTTTCGCTTTTCAACAACGAAATGTACTAACCATCATCATATTTAAAACTAAATGATAACAATTTAAAGTCAGTTTTTAAAAATGTGTACAATGAAAATATTATTTACATTAAGGGTAGTAAATTAGAATGGTTGTGATTAAGAATTTTAAGTACTTCAATAATTGTAATTGACTATGTCTTTGTGACTTTCAATTTGGATAATTTAATTAATACACTAAATATACCCATTTGAAAGCTTCAAAAATGACTATAAATTGAAATATTTTCTTAATATTTATCATACAATCAATGAGCATACGGCATGGAAAATGGAGGAACATGCCAATGGTTCGTCGGAGGCATATTTCTTATTGTAATATCTAAGAATCAATATCATCAGATTGGACACACGATTATGCATATTGTAATAGTAATATCTTTGATTAAAAAATTATATAATTATATAATTATTAAAAAATTAAAAGATAGTTAAACATTTTCATTATTTTTTATATTGTTTTTTATATACACTGAACATGTATTTATAAAAACAAGAGCACAATGTAATGACAGACTTGCTCAACAATTGAATTTTTTATATTGCAGAAATATTTTGAACCTTCAGTTTGAAATTTCAACTATAAAGATAGTTTATAATGATTTTTAGAAATATTTATAATTTAATCTCATATTTGTTCCATTAAAATTATTCTAAAATAACTTTCTTAAAATATTGAAGAGCATAATATTACCTATCAGAAATATAAGCAGAATAGCACATTAAAATGTACATAATCTCAATTTTTGAACATGAAATTATCTTTTGACTTTTAACTGAATTCTCTTAAAATTCCAAAGTACTTTAATTAATAATCTAGCAAATAGAGAATAGTTTTGCCATGTATTTTGATAAAACAGTTCATACTTAGGCTATTTCATTTTATATTGTTACAATTTAGATAATAATTATTTGACTTTCAAATAAAATGAAAAATTATTCTGAAATCATTTACATTTCTTTATTGCATTTCATTATTTGCATTTTTTACTATTTTTTCTGTGATAACTGTGATATCCATTCACTTTGGGTCAATTTTGAAATGGAAATCATGCTTTTCCATGGTCTTTTTTTATCTTTAAGTTCGACTGATTTGCAATTACTGAGAGAAAAAGATATTTTTTTGAAGTTTTTTTTTAATGCAGTATTATTTAATGAATAAATAATGATAAAAACGTTTACATGCACATATTTTTAAAAATTATTTTCATTCATTTCATTTCTTAGACAGTCTCTCTGTTTCATAATGGTTTCTTTGATTGATATATTTTTTTTAAAGTCTACAAATATTTATGGATAGTTTCAATCAATGGGAAAAAACGACTTAAGCATGAATTTCTAATTATGTGACAAAAAATATTATTAAATAGAAATAATTTATTTTTTAATTGTTTGCTAATTATAGTTTTTTTTTAAATTTATAAGTAAATATCTATTAATTATGAAAGCAATTAAATTTCATTAAATTACAGCTTTTCTTACTTACAATTTTTGCTAGGGGGTAAAAGTTGTTACACGATGTTTAATCATGATATATTTGTATTGTTACTTTTTTAAATCTATTTCCCATGGTTTTCTTTCTCTGAAATCATGTCTAAAAAATTCTAAAAGCCAAATATATCTAATTTAAATTGTTTGTTCTTTTTAACTTATTAATATTATTATTGTTATTTAACTTTATTATTTTAATTTTATTCTCAAAAAATTAATATTGAGAGTGAAAATTCCCATTTTTTTATAAAGCACTTTCGACATACAATTTATCTAAAAATAGTTTAAATAGCCACAATCGAATCCTTAATTCTACATTGCTCATTATAAAGGGTCTTGAAAAAATATTGTTCAAATAATGAAAATCGAACGCAGAGGGATATTAAACATTCGAGTGATATTTTTTAGGAAAATTAAAAAAAGAAAATCTATATGATATAATAAACAACAGACAGTAACACTTTAAAACATCAGTATCTAAATTATTTACACTCACCTAATGAGAAACTTTACTTATCTTATGAAAACTGAAAAAGAGACTTTAAGAATAACTAATATAATTATGAAAGTCAGTGCCATTTCCAGGACGTTGTTTCTGAATATTCTTCTTTTAATTGTTCCAATTAAGATTTATGTTCTAAATTTATCATTTATATAGCACACTTATTAGGTAACAACATATTGAAGACAAGGTGGAAACACAACTCAAAAAAATAATTTATTATTAGAACTTTTTGTCGAGTCTTTTTTTACCTCAAAAACGGAAGACGGGAAAGAATAATATACAGACATCCAGTGGTCAAATGGTTGCATGTCTGACCGCAGTTTTGAAGGTTTGAATATTGTTTTGAATAATTTATATGCAACTTCACAGGAAAGCCACTTACACAAAGGCGGATTGTACAAAAAAATGAATTCGTGCTCATGAAAGCGATGGCTTGTCTGTGCTTGCTTATACATAATAAACTATGGAGGCATAGGCTCATTACAGACTACGGAATTTTATCATTTTTTGTCTTTCCTGCACTTTAATGAATTAGTTATAAAACTATTGAAGTTTTTTGCATAAAGAGCTAACGTGGGAATAAGTAGTAAAGGAAATTCAAACTTTTGCAAACCACGGTTTCTATTTTGAAAACGATAAATTAGGAAATCATTCAAAATGAGATTATATTAAAAAGGTAATAAATAAGAAAAAAAATCTATAGTAATTCTATACATAATGTTTGATTGAAACATTTTAATACTTTGACACACACTTTAATAAAACCCATTCTTTTGATAAGCTTTAGTAAACTTTATTTGAATGAGTCATTATGACGCTATTCTCAGTATAACTATAATAGTGCCAAAAGTGTGTATGTAAAGGATTTAAAATTCTGAATCCGATTTGATTAGCGAATTATTCAATACACATTGGGAAGTCCTGAAGACATGAATACTTTTAAATTCGCTGTTCTGTTCGTATTTACTTCACGTATGTAGTGTTCGCGTGAATATGAACTGACTCAGAAAAACAATCTTTCTTGAAGTAATTGACATGTGCCGTTTAAGGAATGATTTACATAATATTATATATATTTTTAAACTTAGATTAATATAAATTATTTATAAAAATAAGAAAAAAAATATTTGAAAGTGAAAACTTAACAATAATATAAAACAGAACAGAAAATAACAACAGAAACATATTCGAATTTAATATCATGTGAGAACTTGACATTGTTTTCGCTTGAGGGTGTTGGAGTCTGAAAATGTGAAGGCAACAAATTGTTGAAGAGACAAAATGCGTAGGCAAAAAATTGGCTATTTATCCTTTTTTAGAATTTGAACTATAATATTTTATCGATGTTATTCTTACAATTGCAGTATAGCATATTAGTTTTGCTGTCATTGCTTGATGGGTAGAACTTACGCCTTACACGTTTGACACACAAAGAAGTATTCTCAGCAGATACATATGTCCCATTTTCTCTTTTTCTCAGCATTCACTATATTTATTGAGTCCTCATTTCTTGGTAGGTATGGTCTTGTTTCAATGTATGAAAAAATGAGCGATTTTCCCAGTTCTTCCAAAAATAGTCTTCGTTTAGACAGTTTGTTTTTGCAGTAATATTTTGATTCGAATTATATAATTATAGTAGAATTTGAATTCATTTTGCCAGATATTCCACACTGTAGCCAATTTTTCTAAATTTCTTCTTTCTAGACTAATGGATTTATTATCAAAATGAATCAATTTCCATATGGTGCAAAAAGTTTCTAGGTGCATTTTGGGGACCCTAAATATATTTCTGAAGTTATGAAAGCCAACTAACAATAATAATGTAATATATGATTAAAGTTTACTTGCTAGTTTTACTTTCGATGTTACTCCCACTATCTTCCATAAACTTTTACTCCATCTCTATTAGTCATTTTCAGTTACAGAATTGAATACTATCTCAAACGAACTCTTTACATCTGCTATATCTGCCATTACATTTCTTATGACCCCTTCAATAGTTTTTGTAATATTAGTAATATGTAATATTTCTGTTAATTGAGAAAAATGTGTCAGCCTATCCAACTTCTACTTTATTTCACTGATTGTTGGAATGAATTCTATTCTTGCAGTTTATTTGTTGAATACCCTTATCAAAATTGTTGTCGAAGCTTCAATTAGATAAAAATTGTTCGCTGTCTGCAGCTTCTATTAGTTTAACTATATCATCGTGACTCAAATTTTTACATTTCGCCATTTTTTTTTTCACAATAACGGGCACAACTCTTTTTCATTATATCAGAAAGTAAAATATAGAATGAGAATAAGAAAAGCTGCTATAAGAGGAAATAATTTGTCCCCTAGTCAATCGTACTTTTTGACCTTGCATACGGAATCTTGTCATGCGACCAAACACATACATCAATAAGACAGACTTCAAAAATGAATAAATTTGAGTAATTTTTTGTTATTATTTTCTTTTGGATTATTTCAAGCAAAATTGAACATGTATGATTAATAAATAATAAAGGATTTTTAGCATTGGGCCATATTGACCAGAACGATGCATTAGGTATAAGTTGAAATACATTCCTTCTAAATGGAAATAAACATAAATCCCTCCAGGAGTACATATTTATTTTATTTACCAAGAAGTTGGGAAGTTTCAAGAAAAGATCGCTATATTTTTATGAACGTGTAAATTTAATTTCGGCTCATATAGATCCGAACAGAACAGCATGGATAATCAAGTTTGGAAATTTTACATTAATATCACTCAAAATATAATACTATGTAGGTTTTGAAAATGAATCAAGTTTCCATTGCATTAATGACAAAGAAGAAATAAAATATGACTAGGAATCTTTAGAAAATTACTTTACTAAATAAATCTAATTGTTATATTGCGCCTATCATATTTTTTTCTAAAAAACTGTTATTAGTCTTGCTCTTGATTAAGTAGTTCAAACATTTAAATGCACAGAATATGTATTTATTAAAATATCTCAGTTGAAATGTTTTCCATTTAGAAATATGTTAGAATTCTAATAGAAAGAAATTTAAGCTTTAATTATTTGATAAATAACTAAATTTTATATAATAATGTGTCAAGTCATTTTCAATGCAATTAACTATCTGCAATAAATTTTCCTATTTAACTTGATACAAATCAGCCCTTTACTTGAGCCAATACATTCTTTTTACACATCTAATAAGAGATTTCGCATACAAATTTGTTCTCAAGAAATTATTAAACCTCAAAATAATCCATAATAGTATATATTGAAGCTTTTTACAAATATTCAGAAGTTTTCAAATGTTTCGTATATCTTTGCAAGTATCTGAATCAAAGTTTAGTTTAATTTTTTCTTTCATTTGCTGTATATATTCTCAATACAATACAATGAAACAGATATACAGTAGGTAGTTATCATTTTTATAATTTATGTGCAACTAAATATTATGTAATCTTTGATTTAGTGTGAATATTTCATAGATAATGAGTGGCTGTCTTTTTTATAAATCATATTCAATGAAATATTATGTCATTTTGCTTTAGTGTGAATAGTTACTCAACAGGAAGCTCAGGAATTAGTTCAACAGGAAGGAATAGTTACTCAAGAGGAAACTTTTTCATAAATTATGTGTTGAAAAATTATATTATTTTTCTCTTAGTGTATATGGTTAAACCATAGTGGGCAGTCACCATTTATATAGTATGTGCAATAAATATTATTTAATTTTTCCATTTGTATGAATAGTTGATAGGCAATGAGTAATCATCGTTTTCATAAATTATTTGCAATGAAATATTATTTAATTTTTGTCTAGTGTCAATGGTTGATAGACAATGAATAGATATCGTTTTCATAAATTTTCTGCAAATATTAAGCAATTTTTACCTTAGTGTGAATGGGTGATAGAAAGTCAGTACATATCATTTCCATAAGTGCAGCAATATATTATGCAACGTTTGTCTCAGAGTGATTAGTTTTACAATGTCTGAAAGCATATATTATTGAAATATGGTCAGTCATTCCTTTTTTTCCTGAAGTTTTTTTTTTTTCTTTTTGCACATCAGATTGCGAAAAAAAAATGATAATACAAGAAATTATGAAAAAGAAGAAAATAATTATCACCCAACCATTCCTATTCATGTATCAAATTGCATATTAAATAATATCACGTAATATCGTAAATTTTTGAAATAAGCATCGTACAAAAACATTCTATTGCGCAGCTTCTTTTATTATTTTTCTTTTTCTTTTAGGTATTTAAACAAAAATGTAATTTTAAAGAAAACATTGTCAAATAACTTGTTTCATTTTGCTCAATCGAGGTGTTTCAGCAAAAACATTATTTTACAAAGTTCAAAAATATATAGTAAAGTAACATCTTATTCAATTTCCACTACTAGTTCACACTCTTCCTATATAGTTTAAATTCCAATCATTAATAAAACATTTTTTATTCATCCGCTCCAGTTCAAATACATTTTTTAAATTTTGTAGAGGATGGCGCTTGATATTAATATTTTTTTCAAATATTAATTCATTAATTTAATTAAATTAATTTTTGATACTTTCAATAGAGTTTTAGCAGTGTGTGAGGAAAATTTAAATCGACAGGCCGTAGCTCCATCTTCGAAATTCAAGGATTTCAATATTTTTCTTATGAAGATGAAAAATGCTAGTTCCATTCTTGAGAAAATCAATAATTTTGTAATACTTATTTTTTGAAACTTATAATTATTTAATAAAAAGTAACTTAAATAAAATTGTTCTTTTTTTACCTAAGCGGTAATTGAAATTTTTATTATTTAATTTGTTGAATGTAGTTATTTCAACAAAAAATTCATTTTAAAAAGGTACTCTTGAAGTTCATTCACCTTTTCCTTAAATGCTGATATAAAACTCAATAAATTACGAAAGAAATATACCAAAATAATAAAAATTTACGTCTTTTTGTAATTGAATTCTTCGGATGGGAATAAATGAAAGCATTTATACGAAAAAAACTCTGATATCTAAATAAATTGCTCCAAAGGTGCAATCCACTTCACAAAAACAAGAGCCCATTAAAGTGTCACTTTAATTAGGCTCGGTTTTCGGTTAAAAAAGCTCCTGAAATACTATTCATCTGACGAAAGTTAATGGTGCCTACTACGAAATACTTTGTTCGCTGGAAAAAGCCGCTTTCACGGATCATTAATATTCCAGTACGGGCCCCGGGTTCTCAAATAACTATTCGCTCGAATATTTCTTGGCCCTTGGGTAAGAAAGTGTAAGCCCTTCCTGTTTTTAGTGCCCTTGTTACAGAGGGTCGCGGGATATATTTCTGGGCACCCTTTACTGCTCTTTCTCTTGTAAATGGATCAGCTCATTTCGCCTTATATCTTACGTAAAAGAATCCCTCGCAGATAGATAAAACGAAATTGATTGTTTTTTTAGACTTCGCTTGAACTGGATAGTGAATGTTTCTTTATCTTTCAATTAAATAATATTTAAATATTTGCTAAATAAAATCAAGTTTTACTTATATTTGTTGTAAATAAAGTTTTGAAAAAATTAAGTGTATTAAGGTTTTTTGAAATGGAATGCAAAATTCAATAAGCTTCTTATAACTCTTTATTTTTCTCATAAATATTGATATAGATACTGATAGATTATTTTTTATAATCTATCAGATTATAAAATCTGATAAATTAAAGAATTGATGAATTATTAGATTATTTTTATTTTTGTAAATAAAGTTTTTAAATAATTTTGTGTATAAAATTTGTTAAAAGAATTTGATTTTATAATTATTTTATAATGTTTCCTAATTTTATGAAGACTGATACAGATGTGGACCTATAGATTATTTTTTATATTTTCATATCATCTAGTCCATATAGTGCAGCATTAAATACTTTGCATTTCTTTTATTTTCTCTTGTTAGTTTAATGAACTTTTAACCCTATAAATATAAAATAAAACTCAATTGGTTGTTTCTTACTTCGGTTCAGCTAGATAGTGAATCTTTATTTTTCAAATAAAGTATATTTAAATATATGGAAAATAAAATCAGACATTTCTAATATTTGTTGTCAATAAATTTTATAAGAAACATTTATAAAAAAATTTTAATGGAAGGGGATTTCCAATAAGTATTTAATAGCACTTAGTATTTTCTTAAAGATTGGAATAAATTTGACCAGTAGAGTATTTTTATATCTGCATATACATTATTTTTTATATCATATAGTGTGATATTAAATTATATGGATTACTTTTACTTCATCTTATTAATATATAGGCCTTTAAGTCTATAAATTAAAACAAAATGTCTTGTTTTTAGACTGATCTTGAACTGAATAGTGAAAGATCTTTATATTTCAATTAATGCATATTGAAATATTTGAAAAATAAAATCAGGTGTTATTTGTTTTAAATATTTATTTAAATCATTCACCTTGTTGAAGGTACCCGAGTTCTTCAGTAGAAAAACACAATGAAGACGTGTATTTACAGGACAATAGTTGGATAGCACAAAGATTTACAACACAAAGACAACAATTATTTACAACACAAATACAACACTTATTTACATAAGACGACTATATAAAGCAGAGAAAAAAACGCAAGACAATACACAGCAGCACTCTACAGCAGACCATAGCCCCCAATAATAACAGAACCACACGTAGAAAATCGTTAGTAATAATGTCCACAACACACAAAGCTTCCAAACAGGATTCAGTAGGAGAGGGAATCTTTCCGAGATTGTGTCTGCGCTCTCTTAGTTCTCTGCAAACGGCTGAAACTACTTCTCTCTTTCAGCTTTCGATGCCAACTTACTATTTCACACAACGGAACTACTTATCAGTTCAGGACTGCTCCGTACATGGCGAAAAAACGGACTACGACACACGACAGAGGCTTTGTCAGAATACGCCATACAGCAATTCAATACTCCTTCATTGCTTTGGTATTCTCCCGGTGACTCCTCTGGTCAGAAATCCTCTTCAAGACCTCTCAGCTCAGGTCTACCGATCAATCACCTCACACAGTTCAGGATCGACATGCTCAAGAAGCTTTTACAGGAGACTATGACCGTACACTGCGATTCAGGACTCCACCGATACTTCGGTATCCTCGTGATGACTCCTCCATTCACGACTTCTTTTCAAGACTTCTCACTTCAAGTCTACTCAGTTCTACCATACACTTCAGGATCGCCTATATAAGACCTCTCAAGTCTTCTCGATTGACTTCACTATTCCCTGCATCTTCAGATTCCCGGTCTTATATAGCAGAGGTGGGCGGGACTAAAACCTTCTAGACCAATCAGGATCCTTTTAGACATATCTCTGCTCCTAATGTATGGATCGGGAAAATTCTTGATGTTTCGGGTAATATCCATTTTGTCGCCCAAGTAGCCAAATGATCGCCAAGTCTGTCAACAAGCTCTGGCGCTTCTGATGTGATACCCGGGCATCGTTCAATACAGATGACTATTAATCAGTCTTCATAACGATGACATTATAAGCGCGGGAAAGTAAAATTACAAGTAGCTAACAATATGCTATTATGACATATATATGTGTCTCAAATTAAAATTATGCAATTGAGAGCCACATACGGTCGTAATCATTCACCCGAAAATTCTGAAATTTTGGGTACGCCTTAATGAAAAAATGGGAAAGACATTTTTCTCAAAAAATAAATTTAGTTCCAAATGTCACCACTAGAGGGTATAATCTTGTGAAGCGGGTCTGTTCTACGCGATATATACGGAACCGTCGCAATAACCCGATTTCGCAGATCAAGTGAGACGTTAATTTTACCAAAAAACTAATCAAACATTTAAAACTACAGCATATGCGAATGTAACAACGTCACTTAATAGCTAGCCAGTATAAAAGGGAATATATTCTTTGAAAACTTTATGCTAGTGTGTTCGCGACTTAAAATGACTTTAAATTTGCACTCTCGCTCTTTGGGCCGCAGTGGCCTGGTGGTGTTTCGGCTTCGGAACCGGAGGGTTTCAGATTCGAGACTCGATTCTACCGAAGGACCGTCATGTGAGGGTTCTCCTGCACGTTAAATCTGTCAGGCAAAACGTCCTCCCACTGGTGTGGAGAGGAGGTGCCAGTTCAGGTTTCGTCCTCGTCATCTGATCTTACAAGGTCCATCCCAAAATAGTCCTCGTGTTGCTTTAAACGGGACATTAATATAACTAAACTAAACTAAACTAAACTAAGCTAAGCTAAACTCTCGCTCTTTATTAGTCAAACTGTTTTATCAAAACCTTTCGGACTTTGGACTATTCCGGACTTTGAAGGATCTTCTAACAGGTCTATTAACGTCTCAAGGATTAAAGAAAATGATTACGAAATTTGGAGAAACAGGATCGTTGGGTGTTCTTCCTGGAAGAAGAAGAAAATCAGTTATTTCAGAAGTCGTTGAGGAGCTTGCAATTCAAGTGGACGAGGACACAACACCAAACTTCATAGCTAGCAGTAGTGTTCGGAATGTCTCTACAGTGTTGGATAGGCCTCGTTCCACTGTGCATGGGATCTTCAGGAATATACTAATATATTATCCTTGCAAAATCTCACTTGTTCCTCTTCACAAATCACCAGCTGCATCCACAAGATTATGAAGCAACATTAACGTTCTCGTTGCAGTTTCTTCCTCGGTGTGAGGTCGATTCTGAATGGCCTTGGAACATTTTGTGGTTCGGTGAAGCTCATTATAGACGACTAGGTGAATACGCATAACTGTCAAATTTGGGCTGCAGAGCATCCCCGCTCTGCCCTAGGTGTTCCGATGCATTTTATGTTTCTTTTATTCTGGAACCGTACTTCTTCGAAGAACAAACTCCATCAGGTGCCGTGACATGCACTATCACGAAAAGAGGATTATGCATCGATGTTGGAGAATGCAGTTGTTCAGGCTCATAAATCACGTCAATGTCTTGATTGAATGCTTTTAATGCAAATTGGAGTGACTCCGCACACTTCAAATTGTGTAAAAATATTCTGAAAACATATTTAACCGAAGAAAGAGTAATAAGCCACCACTTCAATAATGCTTGGCCTTCTCAATCCCCAGACTTTAATCCATGCTAGTTTTGGCTCTGGGGATATTTGAAAGATCTGGTTGGCCGTGACAACCCGATAACTTTGCCTGGTCTTAAAGCCAATATTTGCCACCAAGTGTTCAATATTTCAAGGTAGACACTAAGCTTTACTGTTGTATTTCAAAGCAGACACTACGCTCTACTGTTGAACAGGCCATTTTCAGATTTCAGAGGGTAACTGATAATGGTGGCCATCATATCGAACATGACTTGGATTAATTCCAAGCTAATGTGTAATTCATATAATGAAATATTTGATATTACGCCCTCTAGTGGCGACATTTGGAACTAATTTTTTTTAGCAAAATGTCTTTCTCATCCTTTTATTAAGGCGTACTCAAAATTTCAGAATTATTGGATGAATAGTTACGGAGGTATGTAGCTCTGAATCGGGTAACTTCAATTTGGGACGCGTATTATATTCCTTAATATATGTGGTAATAATTAGCATTAAAAATATCATATGAAAAATTTGTATTCACAAAACTATCCTTAAATAAGGTACTGAATCTTTGAATTCATATCAAATCAAATAAATGATGTAAATGTTTATCAATTCACTTTATCCACACTAGAGAATGAAATGTATGTTTTCATACAGACTAATAAGATTACGAAACAAAACGGTATTTATTATGAAATCATAATCATTAACAAAATAATGAATGAAACATATGTTTTTCCAAAAAAAATATGTTTGGTTCTTGCAGAGAAACTTAGGACCATTTAGTTATTAAAATGTATTTTACTATCTTATATGTATTGAAATTATAATGAACGTCGCGACCAGAATATATTTTCTATTTATAAAAAATAATTTTTCAGGTTAATGGGTTAAAAAGTTAATTTGCTTTGATGGATTTTATACCGAAATAATTTTGTATAAAAATTCTCATGAAAACTGTACAAATTTTTTGTAACAATTTAAATAAGAAATTGATGACATAAATGGAGTGGGTAATGATTTCTAACATATTGAGTGTTCCGAGAATTAATTTTCTAAGTAATATAGGACATCAGATTATAGATAAGGTAAATTACCTAAAAAACAAAGGCTTTTTTATATTGGCAAGAGGATATTAATACTGACGGTTATTACTTGGCTTTTATGTATGCGCAGATACCTGTTCTAGTTACAACACAGATATATGGTTGCTGTTAATATTTGGTATGAAAATCCTAGTTTTAATGCTGTTGGATATTAGGTGGTTGATCACCAAGATTGGAATCTGTAGATCTACACGATGTTTTGCAATTTGTTCTTTGCTTTATTTTGTCAGATAATAATTGTTAAATATTCACTAAATAATTCCATAGCATAAAATTTTTCTTTTGAAAATGAGTAATTTTTTTTCTGATAAGTTCTGTCTAATTTTGACAAGGCTTTTAAAATTTCCTATTGTAAACAATTTGATAAAAACTAACATCTTTAACTTCATCAATTAATTTAATGGTAGAAACAATACTTCTAATAAACGTTTTAACATATTATATTATATTTATTTGTTTTAGTTAGCATAAGGGTATTAATACTGAAGTTTAATGGTCCTTTTTATGTGAACAAATTTTATATAATGCAGTTAAGCTCCGATGTATGGTTGCATTTAATCTATAGTTGGCATGCTGGTAAGTGACGGATAATCACGGAGATTCGATAATCACAGATAATCCGTTGATTGTCACAACATATATAAAATGTGTCTTTCAGTTTATTTGATCAGATAGTAATTGATAAAACTAAACTAAACGATTCCATAGCATATTTTTTCCCTTTAAATCATAAGTATTTTTTTTCTGAGTATATCTGTATAATTTTACCTAAGCTTTTCATATTTCCTGTTACAAACAAAATGATAAAAAATAAGCAATTTATCTACATAGAGTAATTTCATCGTATGGTTAATACTTCTCATAAAATTTTTACCAAATTCTATTTTATTTATTTATTTTACGTCTACATAAGGACATTGGTACTGAATATTATTGCTTGATTTTTATACATGCACATATACATATTAGAGTTTTAGCTATGATGTACGTTTGCAGCTAATATAAAATAATGAAAATGCTAGTTAGACTGCTGGAGGATAAAGACTAGTTAGATTGCTGGAGGTGGATAATCACTGATTTTCTAATACGAGGTTCGAATCCGTAAATTCCCAGAGTATGTATAAATGTATGTTTCACTTCATTTGACCAGATGAAAGTTGTTAAAAATAAACCAAGCGATTCCATAGAATAAACTTTTCTTCTTTAAAAATAAAAAAATAAAAATCTGTTGATTTCTGTATAATTCTGCAACGATTTTCATATTTCCTGTTGCAAACAAAATTACGAAAAATAAGCTATTTGCTTACATCGAGTATTTTAATGGAAGGATCAATACCTCTCTTAAATGTTTTAGCAAGTTTTGCATTTTGCTTCGAAATAAAAATGCACTAGATCAGCAAATAGGAGCTAATTAACAACATATCGCCATCGACAATTTCCCCAGTTTATTTTAAAACCATACCGACACTACTTACTTTTAATGCGTCGCTGAATGTTTACTTAACACTATGCAAAACTATGCAGTGGAAGATCCAAGACTGGGACATGGAACTTTGAAAACTTTTCGCGGCTAACCTAATTACGAGTTCATTACAGCGAGGCCTTAAGTGAACCCAAAAACAACGCTTCCTGATGGGCTGAAACTATGCTACCACGACTCATCATTTTAGGAGCCGCGTCCGTTCCCCTGTGGTTGGGAGATCGCTAATGGTGTTGAAAAGAAGGATACTTTTAGGACAAAAGCAACAGGGTGGAAGGGCCCGCCTGCCCAAAACGCAATTTTGGTGTAGGTGGTCGGTTGAAAGTACTGTGATGATAGTGATTAATTACAGATGTGTGGGAGTTTACAGGCAGCAGCAGCGGGAAAAAAAATAAGTGGGAAATGATGTTACAGGAGTCATTAGTGTTATCTGACAGTGGCCGAAAGACATTTACAAGCCTATCCGCGATGCTTTTAACAGCTAGGCAATCTCCGCTTGGTTTAAACTTTGTTTTTTAGCACAAATAAGGCTGGATGTGTTGTCTGGCAGCGATGATATGGATTATTTGGCAAGCACTGAAATGATGGATTTCCTGGAAATAATAATAATTTGATTAATTGAAAAACGATATAAATTAATCATTTAATTCTAAGTGATATATTTCTTATTCCTTCCAATGCGTGCGGGATTCCATATAATTTAGATTAGAATGAATTACACATGTTTTACCATTGCAATTTGGTTTAATTAATGGATCTAATATGTACTGAAATTTCATCTTATATTTTTAGAAAAAAAATATTACATTATAGGAAATTAAAGAAGATAGAAAACAATGAAATTGTCTCGGTAGACTTTTCTTACTGAGTATTTTAAACTTTAAAAGTCAAACAAACAATACCGTCATCCTCAGAATTGAAATTGGATGGATCGGTAATATTGATTAAATTAATAAATATCCTGAAAGTCAGTGGAAATGACAATGAAACATTTTGTTCTTATTCAGTACTAATTTCGCTCATGCGTTAATATAAATGTGTGTGTTGTGTGTAATATACTAGAGAAATAAATGCGAATTTTTTTTTTTCATATTTCATGTTACTCATACAAATATGAAGAAACATTCATACACTTATATATAATTTTAATAATTAAAAATTGATAGCAAATTTATTCTCGACAAAAAAATTAAACGTTTCGTACATGTTATATTTTTACAAAAGCGAAATTCAGTTGCAGATAATCGAATTAGATTTACATGAAACTGCTTAAAACCTAAATGGAATACAATCTATTTAATTTTGTTTAATTAGGGCTAAAAATCTGTATAATCTCAGGCTAACGATCATTGTTCTAAATTACTTGACTAATCAGATTTGTTTTAAATTCAGCAATGAAAATGCACCGATAATAGTAAATCACTTTGATATTATTAAAGCAAGTAATCTGTAAATACTTCCTGTAAAATATATTGCTTTAAACAAATTCTAAAATTATTGCAATATTTTTAATTACCATAAACAAGTAATATTTAAGATATTTTTAAATCAAATTTTAAGATATACAGAAAACTTAATTGTGTGATTATAATATTTTAGAAAGTTATCAAATACGGATATTTTTATAAAAAATTGGTCTAATTTTTAATTAAATAAATTTTTGAATATTACTGTCAAAAATAATATACAAATTTTGTTTAGTCAATAAATATATTCTTTATAACAAACAGCTATTATAACTTTCAATAAAAACAAATAGACATATCTTTAAATATTTGATGTATATTGCAGGAAATTAAAGATATCATCATTTGCAAATAACTGCAACTGAATATTTTACTCCATACACTTGGTGTATCTATTATGAGCCATACAACATAGGAAATCTGCATAAAGGGGAAGAACATAGTCATAATAATTACTTTAATTTAATTAATTTGATTTCATTGAATGGCTCGAATCTTATATTAAAATTATAAGAAGAATTAAAACATATAACATAAGGTACAACCTTTATTTCCTATTCACAAATGCTAACAATATAAAGAGATTTACAAATGTATTATATATTAAAGAAAACTTCATCAGTTGACATCCCTTCATATAGTTAAAGCTAGTCAACTTGCAATTCCATTATACTTTTTCAGCATTGCCGACTTGGAATTTGTAAGTGATATGTCCTCTAATAAATCGATTTTAACTTATTGTTCCTCTTTCATTTATAAGGAACTGCATTGTAAGCAAAAATATGTCATACTAAAAGCACTGTAAGCAAAAATATGTCATCTATGAAAATCAATAATTTATATTTGAAATATATAAAATATTGATTTTGATATTCATTGCACTTTATTCACAAATTTGGAGTCAGCACCGTATATAAAGTCAATATAAATGTATACGTTATGGAGTGGAAATAATTATTCATTACGAGTATTTATTATTAATACCAAAGGTAAATAAATAATTATATGCTAAATTATCATTATCAACTTTTCATTAAAAATATAATTCAATATATCTTCAGTGTGCATGCATTACCAAACTAATCTTACACAAAAAATATTTGATAGTAAATTTAGTTAAATTAGAAAAAAATATATAAATGATTATTTAAAAGATGAAAGCTTTTAGAGTCACTATCTTCAGATATTATGAAATCATCAATAATTATTTTAATAACGACGAAATTAATTTTCAAATTTAGTTTAGTCAATAAATATATTCCTTGGAACAAACAGTTCTTGTATAACCGTTATTTTGTAATGAAAACAAATATATGCTTCTTTATATATTAAACATTCAACCTTAACAGCACACGAAATTAAATACGTTATTTTTTCCAAAATAATCGCAATTGAATGTTTTACAAGTTAAACTTGGTGTACATAATACGCACCACACAACATAGTAAATCTACATAAAAGAGGAAGAGCAGAGTCATAATATTTACTTTAATTTAATTAATTGAAATTCATTGAAATGCTAGGTAAGTAATAAGAAGAATTAAAGTATACAACGGTTTATTTTGTATTCATAAACGCTATCAAAATGGTCATATCCACCAATATATTAAATATTACAGTAAACTACTGCAATACCGCTTTCAATAACAACAATTATATTATTCTTTCTTTTGATAATAATATTTTAGGTAAACACATATTCCATCGTTTGCACTACTGGGAATTAAAAGAATGCTGACGCAGATATTTAATTAACGGCGCAGAACGAATATTTAAGGGCGGCTGTTTGAAAGCAGCTAATGATTATTCATCTGCATTCTTCCTTCATACTAAATTAATTTGAAAAATTGTTGTGGCAGTAATGAATTAATCGTTTTCAGCGTTTCATGCATCGTGCTTCAAATACTTCCGATGAAATTATGCATTCGCTCCCCGTTTCTCGAAATGTTTATAATAAAAGCAAATGAATGAAGTTGATG
Source organism: Argiope trifasciata (assembly GCA_026543055.1). Classification (NCBI taxonomy): domain Eukaryota; kingdom Metazoa; phylum Arthropoda; class Arachnida; order Araneae; family Araneidae; genus Argiope; species Argiope trifasciata. The sequence goes on from JAPMOQ010030034.1 coordinate 1,008,467, forward strand.
TATGTGTGCGCATTGGTAAAAATTTAACTAAGTTTAGATATTAATTTAAATATTTTCTTACATAACTATTAATTAATTCTGACAGTATTCTTAAGTTATTATAAAATTCCATGACGACAACTAGATACCTTGTAGAGAATTTGGTGAAAGTAGTTTTCAGAGATGATTTATGCGTTGGAAAATTTTGATTAATATATGATGATAATATATTTGATTAATAATGAGATGAATATTTGAAATTAAATGCAATATTTATCAGCAACGTTATCGTATTCTGTGTTACAAGAGTCTACAATAATAATTGCCTTATTTCACACGAATTCATCTGATTAACACAATGACAATTACAATTAGTTCATAATAGAAGCTGGTATTCAAAATTTCCTTCAAAGCTTTGACTTACAAAGATTGTTAAATATCAATTATTAATTGTTAATTAATAATTAACTTTTTGTTAGGAATTATTTTCAAGCTAAATTGAGCAGTCAATACTTGAAGATTTATGTGTAATTCACTAGAATATATATGAAATGTAGTGGACAGATAGTAAGTTGAATCGTTTATTGCTGATTATTTATTTCTATTAGACATTCAAATATATATTTTTTTGCAAAGAAATTTTTCAAATATGCATTGTCTTGCTTATAGAAGTTAAATCGATAACTTCTTTTTAATTAGTCGCTGATAGAAGTTAAGAAACTATCAATCAAAAAATAAGCAAATTCTATGAAACTAAATTAAAAGTAAATATTTACTGAATCAAAACTATTAAAATTATTAAACATTGTATTTAGAGAGCGCTAATGTTGTTTTAACATATAATACATTAATGAAATTTGTCAAATTATTAATAAAATATCAGTTTTATTGTAGAAAAAGAATGTTGTTGTGACTTATTGTACTTCCCGCTGATAGTTATCTCTCAGGGATTTAAGCCAATTGTGATTCTATTTTTTCAGTAGCACTAACTAGGGCCAAGATACTGGCACTTGGAATAAAGATTTCAGTTTTGTTTTAATTTCCCAGAAATCTGAGCTAAGAATAAGAAAGATTATTCATAAAACTATATTAATAGAGGTGTCTAAATATTATTAATCTAAATTCAACAGTTTCAAATCAGTATCATTTTAATAATTAAAAATACTACAACTTATATTTCCTATTTTTATTGATTTTAGTTTTATTTCATCAATGGGGAAAAAGATTAGAAACAAAGTATAAAAGATATATTTACTTATTAAGAATTTGTGATGGAATTCCCAGTATTTAAAGTTCCAACCTATTGTGGTATTTATTAACAATGAAAAATCATCTTAATTCATCGAGAATCTATTTATGATGAATTCTCAATGAGCCAAATATAATTCCAAGATCTTTTTATATCATAAAACATTAGAATATAACAAGCACAAATATAGCTTATTGCAGAATTTATTAGAAATTATTTGTTCTATAAAGGAAGATAATTTTCTTGCCATTAAGTGAAAAAACCTTTTTAAAAAGTCATATCATAACTATGTTATCTATGCAATGTTTTCTATTTTAGAATTTACCCCTTATTTAGAAAAGACTAGAATTAAAAAAACAAATGCACGATTTCTTTCTAGAAGTGGCTCAGGCATTTTTCTAAATTCAAACGGAAGAAAAGATTTTGCACTTTAATGATCATTCATTGCAAGAAGAGAATTTAAAGAAGAAAACTGTTGAATAAGGTGTCTGAGCCAGAAGTTGAACGGGAGAAATTGCGAAGACTCTTTAGGTGTCTTGAAACATATCGATTCACCAGAAGTAAGACCACCAATTCTCATCCATATTTAAATCATTTTCCTGATTCTGTGAATTTGGGTTTCTTACTGAGAA
>JAPMOQ010030034.1:1019135-1037778 GCA_026543055.1 Argiope trifasciata
TATATAAAAATGAATAGTTGTTTGTTCGCACTTTATATACTATCGTACCGTTCATCTTATTTCGATAAAACATTACCAAATTTTTGATTGATTACACTTAATATTATTTTTTTCGGCTTCAGCAACGCGTCGGGTACCAGCTATTGAAACAAAGAAATCAACTAAAAATATTTAAGTTTATTGAATGCATAAAATCTTGGAATACATTTTACCCAATTCTAGTGTTTTAATCCATTTCTATTTCATAAATATCAAGGCATCTTGCTTAATCCTTTGCATGAACAAAATCTGATATCCATAACACCTGCTTTCCCTCCTAAGAAACCCAACTTCCGATGCATTAAATTCCCTTCTTCCACAAAGGGAGACATCGCCTGTTGGAGGTATTCTGTCATTCAGACGCATATTTTCCGGCAGAAACAGTGACAGATGTGGGGGAAAGGCCAATGAAGACACGAAACACCAACTCAAAAGCGCTGGCTCAGTAATTACTTTCATCTGCCGGTAATGAATAAAGTAATTACCCCCTCGAGCAAATTGAATAATTCGGTGTTTATGTATTCATGCGCCTAATTACATCACGATATGCAGATGTTTTCCCTGTAAATCTAGAGTTCCAATTTAATAACATTAATCTTATCAGCTGCTGCTGGACTTTGGCTAGATTAGCAGACGAGGAATCTCATTACCATTTGTGGCAGAATTTTTTTCAGTTTTTTTTTTCTGCATTTCTAAATGACTGTTTTGTTATCGGAAACTAGTACAGACAAGGCACTGTTATATTCGGTTGAATTTCTTTATGGAATTTATTTTCGAATTTGCTGAGTGTGGAATCAGGCGATGGAAAAAAATAATTCCTTTTGCATTGAGATTGGATGGAAGAAACAGATGGAGTTTTTTGCACTGCTTTACTATTTTCATCAATATTTAATTTCTGTTTACTGTTTCAGTCTTTATATATCATACGATGATAAGAAATAGTTAAATGCAACTGATGTTAGTGTTTCCAATTAGTAGTATAAAAAAGAAATTAATTTTTAGCCTTTTTTATGACCTATGAAGTGAATTCACCCATAAACTATATGTATCATCATATTAATAACATATTTTTATTTGAGTACAAATAAGAATAGTATTGATAACTTAAGGATTTAAAATTGCGTATGGATTTTTATCTTACAAATCAATATCAATTTTAGTTCAGTTATAGATTTAAATATAATATTAAAAACTTTCTGTAATTAATTGGACTGCTAAAACTGACTGAATGTGACCAATATTTTTAGTGTTCATTTCATTATATTCTTATCCTCATTCTAAATATAATGATCATTTTAACGCATATATATCCTTTATATAAATGAATGTTGCTCGTAAATTTTAAAAATTTCATTTTTTCGTACTATGGAGCCTTTTATAACTGTTTTCTACACGTCTTTAAAATAAAGTCACAATCCTCGATGCAACCTCCCTTGTTTCATCTTATTATTAGAATAACAAAATGATTATCGTTCTTTTGATGCAAATTGTAAATCCGCCGAAGAAATCCAACTCTATTCAAGTTAAAGTTGCATCATCGTAAGAGCATTCGCTTACATACAAATATCAAACAAGTGTGGTTTGTTTTCTGAACATACTCATTCATTATTAACAACAAGTATTTCAAGTGTAAAATTTGTAACACTCCGAAAAATCTCATTTTAAAATTCAAAGCCAATTGAAAGCTTCATGGCAATCTTGATTAATTAAATAAAAATAGTTTTTAAAACTGCATTTTTTTAATTAATTAAAAAGTATTTTCTATCTTGTTCTTTTTCTATTTAATAATTAAATGAATATTACATATAAATCATAAATATATTGGAGCGCTTTAATGATTTTTTTTCTCATATTCACTAGTAGATAGCGTTATAAGCAGAAACAAAAGTCCGATTAATAAACCGATTGATTTTTTAATTTCTGAAAACACTGAAATAGTATTATGTTAAAAGAATACGTAAGCATACTGCTTTCCGAAAAATTCCAGCACATCATGAAGTGAAGATTAAATGCATTTAAAAATCCATTTAGGAAACAGGAATCAAACCTGATTAAATAGTAAAGCATATAAGAACAGAAAAAATATTAACATATGGCTTTTATGTGAAAGTGTAATTCATTTCTATTAGATATATTCTGAGAAATGTCACGATATACAATTTAATAATTTTGATCTATTCTATCAGTAAACGAATAAGGTTGCTGATAGCCGTGTTTAAGATTTTTATCTGAGAAGCGACTATTGGTCATTATTATATCTAAGATACATTTCAAAATGGGATCCCAAACATGCTCTGATTATAGGAGTATAAATTCAATTTAGAGAGTTCCAGAATACTTTGTATTTTATGTTATGATATATTTTTAAATACTCCTGCAAATTATTTTAAAATATCAAAAGTTCAATCAAAATAATTACTGAAATGGAACACAGACAAAATGTGTACACCTTTTACTAAATAATTTTAGGATAATGAATTCTAAAATTAACAACAATTCCCATTAACTACTTTCACATTCAAGCAATTTCTTGATTGAAAACGGTTAACACCCAAAATGTAATGGAAAGTGTCCCAAAGATGAAAATAGTACATATTCTTGGCAGTTTTAGAAATTTTTCTGCAAGAAAGATAATTTTTAAAAAATCATTAATCTCAATGACTATAAGCAATCAAGGCAATTATAGAAAAGCAATCAGTTTCAATCGAATTTTCTAAAAAAGTTGGATAAGACTTCCAAATGCTTAGCTTTTAATATCTATTCTGAATCGTATATATGCCTATGATATATGATATTATTCTTAGCAATTTTAACATATTTAAATGCAATTATTTTTAATAATTTAGCTTCAATTATAAACGGAGCATTTTTCTAGGATTGCGGATTTTTGGCAAATTCTTCTAAGATTTGTTTTTCTTTTAGAATGGTTCTTAGATCACAACATTAAGAAATTATTTCTCAGGTTATGGTTTCTGGAACTCAAAACTTATTCTCGTTCAAGAGCTAAAATCAATTTGTCAATGTTGCATTTTTGAGACAAAATCTATTATCATCATTTTTATTGAACTTGAATGAGCGAAGTTTTCACTCTGGAAAGGCTTATTTCTTGTTTGGCTGGGACCGAAATTGTGCCATCCAACTCAAAGATGTATTAATAGAAATCTTTTTGAAAGGAGGACAAGAGAAGAAGTAATATATGAAATCAAATAAGGGATATAATATCTCATATTTCATGGAATTTAAGGAATAGTACCTCGGTTTATTGACTGTTTTTTTCCCTCAACATGCATCATTTTACTTTAAAAACTTAAAGAAACAGTATTATCTTAAACCTTCTTTCAACTCGGTAACTTTGTAGAAGTATGCCTGATTCGTGCATTGAATAATCATATTTTTCAATTAATACGCCAAAATTAGGCTTTTACAAGTTAATTTTGGCGTATTACTTGAAAAATGTAATCATTAGATGTTATAATTCCATACAAAAACTATGTAGAATCCATAATATTCACACCTCTTCTACAGACTCCCAGGTGAATCATTACAGCATTATCTTTCTACACGCAAATATATCTTAGAACTAAATCACTGAAAAATTTGTATAGCTAAAGGAATAATCGTTAAAAACTGGGAATGTAAATAATGCCAAGCGAGATTATAATTTTATATCCATGTATTTTCTGCATTTTTATAGATAGAATAAATATTATTACTTATTCCTACAGACGACATTCATATTTTTACAAAAAAAATATTCTTTTGTATTATACAATTGAAAATCGTCATAAATCATCAAGTTAACTAATCCAATAAAATACACTATAATATTACAAAATTTTGTCCCTGTCGTATCCAAGATGATGCAAGATTGCTTACTCATGCATACAGATTGCATGCATATTGCCACCTTTCTGTTCTTGCTCGATGGAAATTTATTTTTTTCTATGAATCTTAATTATTATTCGGTTTTTCGGATATGGCATATATTGTAAACGATATAGAAATAGAGCTTTAAACATTGGAATAATACTCAAATATAATGCCTGCCTAAAAGAGGAAATTTAATATCCACGCGAGTGAGTATTGCATCTAAAGAAACTTAAAATTGAATCTCGCTATTAAGAATTTCTGTTAAAAAATGGAAACAATATTTTAAATGTAAACATTGAATAGATATATTACTCACATCTCAAAAAAGCACACATTATTCGAAAAAAAGAATTAACCATTTCTTCCTTTCCTCATCTTCCTTTGAAAATTTCTGTTTGAATTAATTATAAATCCTTGGATTCTTTTTCCATTCTGAAGTGTTCATTTGATACTACAAATTTAATAAATTGTTATACAATATAAGAAAATTTATCAAATTACGTTCCTAAAATATGCATAACAAAAAATACCTAGATTGAATTTTAGAGTGATTTGAAAATTGAAAGAAAAATGCACGACACACACACACACACATGTATGTGCGTATATGTAACTTTTTTCCTTCCTTAATTTGATAATGAGATATTGACCAATATTCACATTTTCTATCTTCCCAAGTCGAAAAAAAACATACTTTTGGCATATTTAACTTTTTGCTTGTTTCTTACAAAGATACCGCAAAAACACTTTAGGCTACACTGGTGAAATTTGGTGTACTGTCGTTACAATGCATTTCACTATTAATATGTCTGACCGACTTTCCAATTATAGGTTAACACAATAACTAAAAAGTGAACGGGATCACATGATTAAAATTTTGTAAAAAGATTAATTATCTAATGTGACCTATCAAATTTGAATTAATATCTACAAAGTATTGACTTCTAATGATATGTACTTGTACAAACACGTACTCGCGGTGACTAAAAACCCAATTATTTATATACATACAATTTAGAGTTTTGTAATTATTTTGCAATTTGTAATTATTATTAAAATTAAAATTAAAATTTTAATTAGAATGATAGTAATAAAGGGAACCAAATAGACAATTCCGTTTTACCAATTCTTGTGTAATAACACATTTACTGCCACTACTCACGTCTGATATCAGGACCATCTATCTGATTAAATTATCCCTTCTTTGCTATCTTTTAACTGTAGTCGAAAAGGTACCTAACAACATAGATGGTTTGGTACAATTATATATTATTTGTAACGCACAGGCTCGTTTGAGGCAGTCAATGTGTTAATCACATTCCAACGATTTATTGTTGAAACTCAAACTCTAATAGGATTATTTAGAACTATTATTTACCTAATAATGCTCAATTATTTTTATCAGAGAGTAAACGAGAAAGTTTCGGATGATCAGCTATATTAAGAAATTAAAGAACAATGGAGGAAAAAGCTCAAAAAGTATATCGTTAAAATGAATAAATTCGTAAATATACATCTCATAATCAAAAAGAACATGCTGGAAATTCCATTTCCATTTGTAACTTTGCATGCGATGGAACTTTGTCGTTTCTCAGAAGCATTCTCTTCGAACGTAGGCAGTAAGAGTGAAGGAACTTTCGTGACTTATGCGGAATATTCAAAATTTGCTCTCATAAAAGGAAATCGATCCCTGCTAAAAGCATTTTTGCCTTAATTCATTTTGGTTCTGCACAATGCTAAGTAAAAAATACGCTTACGTAACAGATAGAAACATATATGGAAATGTGCGTATTTGAGGAAAACGAAAACTTATATTTAACCTATTTTTTGAATCAAATGGATTTTTATTTTACGGTTCTTATTACGCTAAATGAAGATTTTTTTGGAATTAGTTTTTAACTTTGTCCTTTATTTTTTCACTATAGATACTAAGAATACTAATTTGGGCAAAATTATAAACATTTTCAAATTATAATCTTAAAAATTGGCTTTATAAAGGAATTGGTACATCAGATGCAGGTGTTGTAGTTTTAATACATTATATGTTTAGAGAAGACAACCTATTTTTAAAAAGTCTTCAATATTTAATGTATTATATCTGAAATGCAAAACAATTTTCTATAGAGCAATAATTGTCTATTCCTTCCGCTGCTTCTCTAATATATTATTTTACAGTCATTTGGAACGATCTATGGACAAATATAAAAAATCATTAGGACTGGAATAAAATACCAAATATTTTTTCAACTCTAAATTTGAGAATTTGTGCTTGGAGGTGGGTTTAAATACCATTACGACCAGCAATATAGCAAATTTCCTTATTGTGAATGCGATATATTAATTCAGATGTCAATGTCATGCACAAATATTTTCTTTGTTAAGTATAGATTAAAATTTAAACTACATTATTATATCTAAGTAATTTTTATAATTATCTATACCAATATCATGAATGTGAAAGTTTGGATGGATGGATGGGTGTTTGTTACTCAACCATGCCAGAACATCTGAACGGATGGAATTAAGCACAAAAATAGACTATAGTCAGGGATAGAACATAGCTTTACGAACCTGTAATTTTGCTTTTCCTCGCTAATACTCTCACTGTAGGGAAGATGGATTTACAGTAATCTGTATTGAATAGTGAATGGGTGTGCCGTCAGTGATCCCAGAGCTTGGCGATAAACTTGGGACCAATTTAGCGACTTGGCAACAAAACGAAAATGGTGTAATAGTGAAACATCGAGAGAACCGTCCATTAGGAGCCGAGATACATTCAGAATGATCCTGTTTAGTCAAGAAGATTTTATCCCCGCCTTCCACTGCTATTTAAGGGAGAAGACAAGCTGAACGGTCTGGTGATCAATGGAGAAGACAAGAAGCGCAGCTGAGTTTAATCAAGAAGACCTGAACTGAGAGGTTTAGGAAGCTGAACGAAGTACGGTGGTGGTCGTTAGAGAAGACCTAAATAGAGAGGTCTTAAACTAAAGAGTCCTGAACGGAAGACTGCTATCTGGCATATTCTGACGAAGCCTGCGTCGTAGTCCGTGAGACGGCTGAGAAGGCAAGAAGAGCCAGAAGAATAATTTCAGCCTGTTTGGGAGAGACCTACTTGAGTGTAGACAGAATCCCTTAAAGATTCCCTCTCCTGCTGAATCAAGTGAGCTGCGGACGTTGTCACTACGGAATTTCTGCCTGTGAACTACTGCTGCTATCGTGGGCTACTACTTGCTGTGTGCTGTCCCATGTGTTCGTCTCGGCTGTAGATAGTTATCTTCTGTACATAGCTTTGATGTAAATATTGATCATCTTTGTGCTGTCCTTTGTCCTGTAAATAAACGTCTGTGTTGTGTCGCTTACTAAAGGACTGATCATTATGTGTGCTTATCTCTTCTTCTACCATACACACCCACTATACAAGATAAAAAGAACCCGACGGATTAGGATAGGAAATCCTTAACAATAGACTACTTTTTATTCCGGTTAATAGAGTAGTTATTTTTTATTAATTAATAACTAACTTTTGCGCCAAAAAGCCGAGGCCAAATCTCACCAAAGATGCGTAAGGCTCCGGGTTTTTTCTTTAATAGTAAACAGGTTAGGCTTACCATGATTTTGACAGATTATTTTAAACGATTCTCTTTATTTTCTTAGTGTTTGATGTATTTTTTTGAAAAAAAATGTTGTTAATTCATTGATCTTTTGGATTCATTCTGAACTACTTTTAAATTAAAATAAAGCAGAATAAAGGAAATAAAAAAAAATTCTACTCTGTATTGTGTTACCCCAACTGGCGTAGGAAAGTCAAATATTTGCTTTTCGCCAACTGGTGTTGAAAGTTCAAGCGTGATTGTTGACAACTGTGTTTTGATTTAAATTAAAAGTTTAAAAATTATATGTATTTTGTTGTTATAGCTACCTCAATCTCGATAAATAAATGAAATTGTCTTGACATGATTTTAAAATAACACTTACTTGATTTATTGCTTTGTTTATTTTCGGTTATACAGTTTAAATAAATTGATTTTATATCAGTCATGTATTTTTGTTATTAAGTTGTGTTTATATTAGCTATATATATTTTCTGCGTGTTTTTACTTTTTATATACCGTTTTTAGGTTAGTTTTAATTTTTTAATTTGTCATTATTTGATAAGTTTTAGAAATGCCCAGAAAGCTCAAATCTAATCTTTCTAATCTAAGAGAAGTAATAAATCTGTGGCTATCAAAGTAGCTAGAAGATATGTTTGCGTTTTAAGTAAGCAATCCACTCGCATTGCTACAACTTTGCTTAGTGGTGGCCGGACTGCTCATTCCGTTTTCGAATTACCGCTTAATTTTGCAAGCGAAGATACCTCAACATGAAACAGCAAAAATAATAAATAAATAAAACGTTACAGTTAACGGGGACTCCGTTTGTACCAGTTCAAGTTATATTGCTACGAGACAATGTATAGGCGTTAAATCACAGTCTGTTGGACAAAGGTGGCCACTAGGCGGTGATTGGTGACGTTGTCGTTTTCCTTGCAGACAATTTTAGATTGACACTGCAGACTGCTGATTAGACCGTCAATTCTAATACATACAAATCAAAATCTCCTGGCGAATGAAGTCGTGGGTAATAGCTATTATATTATTATTTTCAATAACATATAAGGAAAATTCAGAAAGTCAGACTCACATCTAGTTAACTATTATTATAGACCAAATCGATCCTTTTTCTAACAGAAATAACAGAAATGCAAAATAAAGTATTTAAAGGTTGCTTGATAATCAGGACCACACCCCTTACTTAGATGAATCATTTCTGCTTTTATTCTTGGGTTGAAGATGATATTGGGCATGAAAAAGATGAATCTTAATACAAATGTTTGAAATGACATTTGCAATGTGTTTCATCTTTTTATTTTCAGTTCATAAACTTTTTTGGGAGTTATGATACTCTTTTGCATAAGAATTTTCAGGAATTGCATAAGCTCATATTCGGGAAAATATTGAAAAAAAAATCTGGATATCAATTTTCCGAACGAATGATTTGTGCAGTTAATCCCATAGTTTAAACACTGTAATCGCATATTACATCTTGCCTTCATTTTGTATGGATGCCTCAATGGTCTTACCTGCAATATATTCTCTTAAAAATTAAGATAGATAAATTAAGATATTCTAAACTTTAACAGAAGTCAATTTATAGCATTTCAGCCCTTAGTATAGAAATTTAAGGCACATCATGGGTATTTAAAGTATTTTCCAATTCTTTCGAAATTGGAAAATGAAACATTCAGGTAAGTTTTGTTTAGTTTAGTTATATTAAAGTCCCGTTTTGAAGCAACACTGGGGCTATTTTGGAACGGACCTTGTAATTTTGAGCCATGGTTAGATGAAATTTGGGATTTCACTCCCTCTCCAATCTTCCACACCACATCTACGGGACAGTTAAGTAATAGTATTTTTAAGCCATTACTATAATTATTGTTTAAGAAAACTTAGGTATCCGGTAGCTCACCTCGTTTTATTTAGTTATTTTTATTTAAAATTAGCTGCAACAAAAATAATCTTAGAAACATAGTTTGGAATTAGAAATGGCTATCTGGTTTGATTAAGAATGATATTCATTTTATTGTCGTTAATGGATACATTCATTGAAATGGAATGATATATAAAAGAGGAATATAAATACTGTTTATTCTGTTTTTATTATTCTACTCTACAAACAAATATTCGTTTTCACTTATTAGGTTTGTGTATTCTTTTAGAATTGAAAAGCTTGGTGCTCTTTCAGAATGGTAATGAAAGAAATTATTTATTGTATACCGTGATTCGTTTAATATCTGTTCAGAGTTCTCTAGTTTAATGTTAGAAAATGTGATTAAAATATTTTCCTCTAAAATTGATTGATCGCAGAAAATATACTTATATCATAAAATCATTAATACAGTTGAAAAAGTTTTTTTTTTTTTTTTTTTGAAAACAGCAATGGTGTGAAATTTTGGTACTATAATAGTTTTGGAAGGTACTGCGAAAAACTCTAAAATCTTATTACATGTTTAGGTACAATTTCAAACCTATAGGACTGGTTCTCCTAAAACTTTCTCGCACACTTTCTAATAAAACTATTAACTCAGTGAAAGACTTACATTGCATTTACGTAGAATAGTCGGGAAATATTAACATCTAGCTTGAATTTAGTATCTGCACAACAAATTCTATTAGTTAGAATTTGTTGTGCACTCCTGGCAAATTATTTGGTGATTACTCAATGGTTAATAGATGCGGGAAATAGATCTGAAAATATTTTTTATACTTTGGATAATTCTATTGTGCCTATAACCTTCATGCAAGCGGAGGAATATGTTGTTGAAATTTTATAGGAATCGGATGAGCTAAGCGACAGTGCATAAGATACATACAAACATTGGTTTTTATTTATATAGATGATAAATAAAAGTTAGAGGCGGTTGCCGCGCTAGCCTGGTTGGTAGAGCGCTAGTCTTGAAACCAAAAGGTCTCGAGTTCTGTCCTCCCCTTGGCCAAAGACCACGGTGTGGGCTAACGGCCGTTGGGGCACGTTAAATAGGTCGTGATGCAAAGTTCTCCAAGTTTCTATAACAAACGATATCTCTGGGGTTACTGAATCAGGAATGAGTTGGTCTCTGATTCGGATCCAAATTCTGACTTGCGGGTGGGTTAAGGAGTGTATGAATGAGTTTCCCCCTAAAAAGGGGTAAACTCATCGATCCCCCCTCTAAAAAGGTTTGTGTCGTGTGTTCTCGAGCCAAGTCGTACTTTCACATTAAAGGCGCTCGTTTAGAACGAAAGGTCCACTTTTCTGCCTTAATTCGAAAGAGCTACTTCTCATTCGGGCTTGGCATGACGAAGTGGCGTTAGACCCCAAGAGGTAGTTTCCCATGCTGAATTTATAAGTTATGAAAGTCTAGATACATCATTAACAGACTCCTGCCTTAAAATGTTATTATTTACTACATTAGAATATTAAAAATCTGAAAAATACCGAAGAAGTGTTTTTCGAATATATTCCAACAAAATTGTTAGCAGAGAAGGACAAGCAACTATTGATAATGCTTCTAAGAGACATGATATGTCACAGAAAAAAGTGATTGAAATTGGTTGCAATTGATGTCCTTGGGGAAACTGTGGCAGGATTTCCATTAAAAAATCTACAGTAAAAAAATGTTTTTCTCTATCTTTCAAAAATAGGTATTCAGACTCGTAATGTTTTATTTGGAAAAAGAATAATTGAAATACGTTTTTATTCGATAAATCAATTAAGGGTTTTCCCACAGAAAATGTGCTGGTAAGAAGTGTAAGACAAAAACAGGAAAACATAAAAATGTTAAAAATGAAATAAATGTTAGAAATAAAACTATAAAATGCACTAATATGTTTGGATTATTTGAAGAATAAGATATATTTTGTAAAATAAATTTCCTTTTACAAAATTGTGAATTCATATTTCATTATGTTTATGATCTTCATATTTACAAAATATTCAGAAAAAGTATAAAATCTTGTATATATATCATCATTTAAAACAATGATATATAGTTTCTGAAATGCAAACTTAAAATTTCTTTCTTATATTTTATGTGTATAAAAGGACAGAAATATTCTTTGCTTTAATTATTTAAAATTTTTCCGGAAAACTGTTTCTCGGTTTAATAATTAAGCCCATTTAACGATTCCATACTTGTTTAATAAAATTTCTGTTTAAAAACAAAACAAATCAGCAAACAACTTTTTATGTTAATGTTGAGAAAGAATAAATTCTATTAAGGTGAAAATATTTTGACTAAAAAATTTTTCTGTGGAAGTACTAGATATTTGTTAAGTTACTTTTGATCATTAAGTAAATAAAATATTTTAATGCATCAGTGGATTATGAAAGGAAATGCAGACTTCGTAAACTTTTTAATTATAACTCGATTTTAACAGAACATTGGGTTAAATCTTTTTTTTTTCATCTTTCCCTATAACACCGCTTGATTTAATTGAAATATAATTTAATGAAATATTATTTTTAAAAAAGCAAAAAAGTTGTGGTATTGCTTTTCTTTAATTTTTTAAATTTATTTTTATTTTTGAAAATCAAGAAAGTTATCTGAGGCAATTATGTTTGAGGTGAGCTATTTTTATTTTTATATGTTTACAGCCTAATTAAATAACTAAATTAAGGAAACAAAATAATTTTCTCATGTGGATCTATGGTTTGTTATGAGAATTAACTAACTAATAACATTTGGAATTTTTATTGAAAAAAAGGAAGCTGTTGGTTTTAAACTCTTACTTAGAAAAGGGCTTTTTAAAAAAAAAAATTTAGAATTTAGAAGAATTTGGTAAAAATGAAACATTTAACTTTTTTTTCAAAAGTTAATAAAAATAAATGAAACATTCTAATCATTAGTTATTTCCTCTTGGAATTAAATTAATTTAATTAAAGTATGATTAATATCTAATTAGTATATTTTATTTAATCATGCGTGCATTTTGCAAACTAATGAACAATTTATATTAATATTTTAGGTTTTGGTTTAGTTAATTTTAGCTGATTTTTATGTGATTGAATTATAGATTGCAGAAAATTTTAATGGTCACCAGGAATTAGGAATTCCATTTAAATTATAATAATTAGAAAAAAAATTATATGTTAAATATATTTAATGATAATAAATTTTATTAATTTATGAAAATGGTTTTATCTGGTTTCTATTAAGGAATTATTGAACCAAAAATATCAAGGTACAGTCATCAACAAAAACAATGGAACTCTTTCTAACTTTGCTATTTACCATCGCAACTGCAAAAAAAGTATTTTTGGTGGATATTGCTCATAAGTGCAGGTTTGTATAAATAGGTGCATTTATTAACTAGAGTAATTAACCAAATTATAAGCATTTCTAAATTTTCCCATTACACTTATACACTTATCAGGGTTTTTTTCCATTTGATTTAAGAGAAACAAAAAGTTAAGTGTGATTGAAAATAGAAAGTTAAGCGCGATTGATTTAATATTTGTAGCACGAGCGTTGTTTGTTAGAGCCGCTCTCTCAAATGGAAATCGGAAGGGTTTTGAGTACTGTCTGTATATGTTCCAAAACAGTCATTTCTATATAGTAGTTTTTAATCTGAGAAAATGTTTTCTAAATTTTGAAATAAAAACTTAGATTTTCGCATTCAAATACCTGAATTCAAATGACCTTAGGAATTGTAGAGCTAAATTTCAAGAAAAAAAGCTATTCGAATTTATCCCCATTTAGATGTGAGCAGAACAAAAATAAGTTCTAAATTTGTACTTGTTTTTCAATTTTTTAAGTTTTAAATGGAAATAAATGAAAAGTGTATATTTCTTAGAGTCATTTCGCACAATATAAATATTTACAAACTTCTTTAAATAGATGTGACTATAGATGAAACTTGTATTTTTCCATTTGTATTTAAAATAAATTGCCTGTGAGAAATTGAAGCAAAAAAATTCACCATATACACCCAAAAACCCATTTCCATTTGAATGCCCCCAAAATGTCTATTTCTTTCATAGGTAGTAATGATTATATCCACGAAGAATTTGATTAATTTGTATAAACCATTAATAATAGTTTAATTTTCTTAATGCATTTGATGTTTAGAATGTGTAGCAATTATTCAAAATATCGAGATTTGTTATAGAATATTTGTTATAGGAAAAACATTCAGACACAACTCTTATTGTTGTTAGATTTTGTTTTTGACAAATGACTTTTATGTACCCAGTTTTCATCTGCTTCAGCATATTGCTAGTTCTCTTTATTCTTAAAATTAAAATTAACATTAAAATAATTTTGTTCTGATGATCTTTTGACTACATGTAAACCTTTAGCCCTTGCTTTAGCACCTATTCAAAAAATGTGAACTGAAACAGCAGTTCAAATGATTGTTAAATAGCTGTAACAAAAAGATTAAGACTAGTGAGATTTTCAATTTAAATTTAGAAACTTAAACACACATAGACTTTTCCGTAAATAATAATTATAATTCCGTTTCAGGAAAATGTGTATCTGTCTGGAAGTAAAAAACTTGATTTACAAATTTGTAGATTTCGATCAACTTTTGACCAAAATCTATATAATAGTAGTCTCTTTTTTGTCTGTTTTTTCTAGTATAGTTAACAAAATAACTACAAAATAAAGAAAGCTAATTATATATAATCCGATACATATATGCATATAATAGATGTATCAAAATTTAATGTATATCCAAATAAGGGTTGAGCCTTTGCCCATTTGCGTTTTAGAAGCATGTAAACTCCCTAGTTCGCAAATAAACGATTTAAATATATTAAATTTAATATGTAATTTTGTGACTGCTTTTGCCGTTCTGTGGTAAATTTTGGTTTCGATCGGTTAAGAAGAGACCGATCCACTTTTATTAGAGTAAGAATGCAAGAAAGTTTAAGGAAGACAATTCCCAATGGCTTTAGATTGCTATTTATTCATCATTCCTAATCTATGATCATTTATTTTACTTTTATAATCAACAATTCGCTATATGTCTTGTCGAAGAATAATTTTAGTCGAAAGATTTGTTTGACATTTTCCATCTGCATCGCCGCAAACTGTTTACTAATTTTAATAAATAGCACAGCATCAAATTAGCATATATTCAAATTTTAAACATTATTCAACAAAACGGTAATATTTGACACTTATTCCTATTCCTATCCGAAACATTTTCCACCGTTTGATAAATATGCATTCCTTCCAAAGCGAGAAGTCTAACCCTATCCTTAGTTATTGATAGATTCAAAATATTGAATCCATTCCTTCGATGCCGCATCCATTATTTACCTTCTAACCCCCCCCCCCCCTCCCCCCCGGAGGGAAGGTCCACCGCCCTCCTCCCCCCTTCTCGCCACTTCAAAAAATATCAACCCCCCCCCCCCCCTCTTACTCATGAGAGGATGAGTCTTAATGTCAATTCTTTACCTAACATCGTTAAAGGAGATTCAGTTTAATGCGATACATAATTTAATGCCCACCCAAAAGGTAGACACTCCTAGTCCCATCTGAATAATTTATCGGGGCATTTATAGTCATGTGACAATCCCTGTGTAAGGATCCACATCTCAGTAATATTAAAGGCCTCTTAAAGACACTGAATTTGAATCCCAGTTGAACTGTTAATTCGTTTATTACTCAGTTGTTGCAGGTTTATGAGCCAATGATTCTTGGCGTTTATGCAAAGGAAGAGAGTGTTTATTAGCAGGATTAATGTTCATTAAAGTTTCAGGCGCCCAATTTGCTAAGAATCGTATATTAGTGTTTTAATGAGTGACACTCGAGTTATTCCGAGCTTCCATCATGATGAATGGGCTGGAGATGCATGCTGTCGGTGAATAAATGAGTGCATTAAACGCATGCTCTTGTCACTCTACTAGTGATGAGGGCAGATGATTGAAATCTGAGGGGGATTTGCGAGGATCATTCTAGAAATGCGAATACTTCACGGTTGCATTCATTGGGAATGATAACAAAATATATTCATCAGATTCGCTAGCATAAATGTGAAGAGTTGAAAGTGATTTAATGCGTTCCATGTGTTAAAGTATTGATTCATAAATTTGAATAAATATATGCATTTCTGAATACTTCTCGTCATAGCTTAAAGATGAAGAAGTGAAACAATGGTATCACAAATCTTTTTTTTTGTAAAATGCAACATATTTTTTAACACCTTACTGAATAACTGCTTTTGATTTTGCATTGCAATATGCTTTTTAATTTCTTCTGTGTGAAACTCAAAGAAGGCAAGGCAGTTCATCAAAATATTTGAACTCATAATGTTGACGAATCTCCACTTTTCAGTTCTTATGTTTGGAAACCAAATTTTGCCATTGTGCTTTTCTATCTATCAGTCAGTAAATATGTCTGTCTGGGAATATGATAGTTCGAAAACGATTTGAGCTAAGACGAATAAAAATTTGTATATCTAATTGCAACCAGATTTGAAGTAAATTTCGTTGCAAAGCTTCTTTTAGTTCTTCTATAAAATGCTAATATGATGCTGAAAGTTTACCTTTATTTAACACATCTATGATCAGATGGCAATATCGATTATGCAATTAATTATTTAAAATCCTCAAAATTCAATTAACACTGTTTATATAATTTTTTTTTTTCAAAAAGCATTAATTTTATTTTATAAAGCAGATACCATTAGCATTATACATTTTGAATTAAAGTTTTGCTAGAATTATTAATAATATTCTTTCTGTTTTACTTTTTAATAGATTATTAGACACATATAACTATATAATAGCTTTAGGTTTGATTTTATGTATTAATATTTTCCTTTCTATTTTTGTATAATTTTATCTTTCCTTTAAATTTATTTACGATATAGATGAAAATGTATTTGCTTTTTGATGTGTGTGTATTTCTTGACCCTCTATAGGTCCTAACAGTTCACCTAGGGTTACTAAACCTGGCGCATATTTGCTTTAGAGGTTAAAAATTTTCATCACGATGCGAATTTTAAAAATGTTAATAAAAAAATGGAAAAAAGTTTGGTGTTATTCCAGTATGACTTTGCATCATTACAGTGCCAAAATAAATTTTATAGCATCTGAAAACTCAAAATTTTTGAATAATTCAAAATTTTTGGGGTATCTTTACATTATCGCATTCGATTCTTGCACAATGTATATTTTTATTATTGCAATCAGGAAATAAAGTTTCTGCTTATTTTCCCATGATGAGTAGTTTCAGTATTAAGGGTAGTTTTCATAATTTTTTGCCGATATTTTGTTGCCTTTAAAGTGAAAGTTTGACTTCAGAATCAGGCAAAGGTACAAAAATTTATAAATACTTCCGATTTACCTTATTGATATATTTCATCTCATATGATTGTGCGTATAAAGATGTAGAGAGAAAATTAAGTGCATACAAATCAAAATGAAAGAGTTGTGTAAGGCCTTTGAAGTAATGTTATATGTTTATCAAAATTTAAAGTTCATAATTAATTTTTTTGAAAAACAATTGAAGATTAATCTCAACGTATCTACTGGAGGACAAAGGTGGCTAGCCCCTAATAAAGCAGGGGAATGCAAAAATAAAAGTAAATAATATTTTAGAAATGGAGAAAAAAACTATAGATTTATTGTTTATGCACTTCATATTTGAAGAAAACTAATGCTTTCAATTCATGTAACCCAACGCCTGGAGTTCTCGAAATTGTCGATGATATCTACCGTGATTGTAAAAAATCGACTGTCATCGCCATCTGATAGTTGTTGAACAGAATAAACAGCTGAAAGACTCAGGTTGACAGTTTCGAACTGAAATCTGACCCGGACAGTTCGAGTGAAAATATAACGTCGATACCCCGTGAGTCGGAAACAATGGGTGGTGATTTATTGACATGTCCTTCTTTTTACGTATTGATATTTTCTATCAACTGAACCTTTCTCAGGGCAAAAAATATGAGTCTTTCAAACTGCCGTAATTCAAAATTTCTGTGATCTATAATGTCCAGTGGAGCAACTGAAATCCTGAATAACTTGAGTGGAAGCTCAAGAGCAGAGTTTCAAAAAAAAAAAAAATGAAAGTCGTGCTGTATGCTACATTAGACAAAGTTTCGTGTAATATTTTCAGGTAAATGTATGCGAATATATTTGAATTACGCTTGAATAAAGTTCGGAAAAAATATGTTGTAAGATAGATACAGTTTCAAAATAATTTACAAAAATATATGGAGCAACGAACTATAAAAATCTTTAAAATAACTTTGAACAGTCACAAAATTATTAAAGAACATACCGGTGAAATTTGCATGAATTAAAAATTTTCAAACTATCGTTTTAATGGCTTTCATTGATTTCGAAATATATTTAATACTGTAATGCAAAGTACCACTGTAAAATTATTTTAATAATTTACAAAAATTAATTTCAGTAAACAAATAAAATTATTTAATATTATCAATAAGAAGATGAATAGGAATCTATTAACTAAAACAATAAAAAAATATTTTAATTGAGTGTATTAATTTGTTTTAAAAATGCTGCTATGATTAGAGATGAGTTGCTGTGAAATTAGTTATAAAAGAAAAGCTAAGTTCTGAAATTTGTGATGATATTAAATATATCTATAACAAAACAGATTGAAGATAACAGATTATTCTATAACAAAACAGAGAATAGTCTTTCTGTAATCTATTCAAAAGTACTACGAAAAATCTAAATTTTTAACTATTTTTTTAAAATTTGGACTTAATTAAAATTTTAAATTCTTTCTTAATAATATTACTACACCAGAAATGTCCATCCGGAGACTCTTCTGATATGGTGATTCAAAACTTCTGATATGACAGTTTGATCTAGCCACATTATATATTGAGAAACAGTGCATAGTGCTTTCCTTCTTCCGATGACAAAGCATGCCTCCTACTGCAGGGTTGCAGCGTGGCCTGTGAGGACCTTAAGGTTCAGACACATTTCCTGCCTATACTGTCTTGGTGTTTCGTCATTCAGATTCGCCCTCTTAACTTTCATTGGGTAGGAGTATTAATCTGTGATTTTCATTCAATAAATAATTTTCCTGTAAGTATTGCCTGTATAGTCTTGTAACTGTCTATCCTGCAGAATGTCTTGCATTATCTTTTCTTCACGGGTCGATCTTATTTTAGCCCACCTTTGGCGAATAATAAAAATTTTTTGGCGAAAGGTAAGAATTCTTTTTTCT
>JAPMOQ010030034.1:1037788-1085779 GCA_026543055.1 Argiope trifasciata
GGCGAATAATAAAAATTTTTTGGCGAAAGGTAAGAATTCTTTTTTCTTAACCTTTTAATTCAAATACTTTCGATTTGGCAAGATTTTGAAAAATTGGCGAGATTTTGAAAAAGTCGCCAGAGGTGGGCTAAAATAGGATTTTACCTTTCTTCACACATATCAGAACGTGTATTTGGCATATAACACACTAACCTATAAGCGTAATCAAAGCATTAATTATTACTATACAGTAAAATATTGCAATACAAAAAATAATTATTGCTCAGTGTTGTAAATCTTGCCTAAATTGTCTAGCCTTTAAATTATATTGCTTGATATTTTTTTCGCGCATATCACAACCAATTTGCCAAAGGCATTACCATAATTTATCATAACTCTATCTCTCTTCGGAACTTTCTAATTGCATAACTGTAAAATAATGAGAGTTATATGGAAAAAATTGGGAAAAAATAAACATAGACCGTCTTAACCATAAACAACTTCCTTTATTTTTGGAATTCGGAAACATGTACACAACAGAAATATGTTTTGCAAAACTTTAAATTAAACAATAAGAAAGGTTGGAGTTGCCACCACTTTTCTAAATATTAATTTGACAAACACGTGATTTACAACAAAATATTATACCATTTAACAAATTAAATATATATATGAAGTAATCAAAACTTTAAAGGAACATTAAAATTATAAATAATAATAATAATAAAAGTTTAAAAACCATTTCACTAATTGTTATACAAAAAATAACTATTACCGAATATTATAATTTTTACCTAAGAAGCCTATTCTTTAGATCATTTTGCATTATCATTTCTTCACGCATTTCACAACATTCAAGGCGCAGTATGGCCAAATATGGCTTGAGCTATTAAACTACACAAACCACATTCAGAACATTCAATTATTAGAGAGCTCACCAAATTATAAACGCAATCAAAAATATGCCTCTGAAAAAATAATTCTGAACTGATAAAAGATAAAGGTAAAGGACTTAAATGCGATTCGTATTAATGCTCTATTTTCGAAATGTTTTCAAGTTTTTATCACAATTAAAGAATGCTAAAGATCATATCATGTATCTGAATTCCGTTACCTTTATGAAAAGAAGGTCTGAAACTTTAACTAAGATAGATTTAAATAGAAAGTAAATTTTGAAACTAGTAAAAGAATTTACTGGTTCTAATATTAAAGTGTCACACAAAATTTATAAGATTCAGGAAATTGAAAAAAATATATATTTATTGTGAAAATAATCATTTATTCTTTCATTATTCAAATACAAGAATTTTAAAGCTTAACTTCAATTTAAATTGTCTAACTATCTTTACCCAAGTAATTTCAAATCCGAAAAAAAAAAGAAAAAAAAACACATAACAGCCCCCACTTTATTAAAACACCAATTTAATGTCATCTTCCTTTTCTGAAAAGCAATCTCCTTCAGCGAAACATTTTTATCATTCTCTATTCTTTTTCTAATTCGAACACCCGCTGCATTTCAATTTATTATATTCCAATTTCTAGAAGCATGGAATATACAGAAAAATCTCAATAAGAAAATAGGAATTTCCCCCATTTTTTTCCTAAGGGAAAAAATTCCTTCTGTGAAAATGCAGTATCCTACAAAGAATTGCAATTAATGGTAAAAGTTCAGTTTTTTTATTCTTTCGTTTTCTCTTATACGTAGAAAAATTGGATCAGAAGATCAAAGTGTCAGCTTGAAGCTCATAAGAAATTGATGAATTGTTCTTTCTGCTGTGAAGAGTCTTATTTCCGAAGGTGCATGAAAACGAATAAGTGGGCTAAATTCATTCACTTCACTCTCAACTCGAAATCAAATGATGTTCTTTCATGGAGAAGGAAGGATTTCATTCCTTTAAAACGGAGCTTTTTCTTAAAAAACTTTTTTTTCCATTGAAAAATTGATATTGAGTTTATAATGCTATCCTTAGTTTTGCCATATTTCTTGGTGAAAGTAAACTTCAGGTTTCAAGAATTAATTTGCTCTCCAAAAACTCTGGAATTTTTAAGAATATATTTGAAAAAAAAAGTTTTTTTGAGTTCTATTCAAAATATATTTCATTAAATATAATAATTTTAACTGTCATTTGGGCTCAAATATTAAATGAAAATATACTCCTTTAATAGAATACGAGCTTTCGTCGCAAATGATGATTATATAACTTACTCTCATCTGACTAAAACAAATTATAATATTATTATAAAACTCTTCAAAATATAAACATAACTATGAAAAACTTTAAAATATAAAATTAATTATGAAACACTTAAAATACAATTATAATTATGAAACACTTCAACAAATAAATATAATTACTAACCAATTCAAAATATAAATATAATTAATAAACAGTTCATAATATTAATATAGTTACTAATTACTTCAAAATACAAAATTAATTCTTAAGTACGTCAAAATTTAAATATAATCATTGAACATTTCAAAATATAAATAGAATTATAAAAAAAAATCATAATGTAAAATTAATTATGAAAAACTCAGGAAAAAATCTTAATAAGGAAAAACAAGCAGTATAATTTTTAAAGAAATCCCTTTAAAATAGGAGCTTAATAAAACTACTTTTCAAATACAGGACCCTCTGTAATAGAATAAGATTTTTTTTAAAAACTCATCTTAGTAGAGATTAAATTACTGCGATTAAATCTGATAGATATTTGTTTTATTTATCATTAACTAGTACCCGGCCCGTTGCTGCCTCAGAAAAAATAATTTTGGAAATATGATTTGAAATATAAAAAACTGTCTTGTTTAGTTAAGAATAATAGAAAAAATATTTATTTTCATATCGGAAGTGAATACATTCATTGAAGTGGAATGTTGTATAAAAGATAAGTGTAAATAGTTTTTATTCTATTCTTTTTTATTTTATTATTCACAAAACTTTAGGATAGGCAATATTTTTTTGTTTGTTTTTCAGCTTTCAGAAGGAACAAATTAATTTCTTGACTGTCCAACTCGAAGCATTTGGCATGCAACTGTTATGTGAAATAAAATGGATTTTTTAGGTTCAGTAAGCAGACATGAAGTGATTGACCATGCGCATTGTTGATGGTTATTGAGAATGCATGTCGAATAGGGAACTGCAGTCGTTTGAATTTAAGGGCATGTTGGGAGGGGAATAATAGAAATGCATGGAATGAGCATATCTTCTCCAATCGACGTTCTTTTAAGGATAGTTGTCACACCTCTTGCCTCATATTGGTTTTTTGATTCTGATATTCATGAAAAGGTAGCATGTAAATGTTATATTTCTGTTCCTGCCAATGTTGATCTTGAGACTATGAAACAAGTGAATTTGCAGTTTGTAAACGATCTGCTCAATTGCTCTCTTGTCTTTGTTCGTTTTTTTAAGAAGCTCGATTTGTCTAATTTCCAGATGTTGTGCTGTTAGATCTATTAAGTGACGAATGTTTGGGAACACTTTTTGTGGAAGCAATTAACACTATATACATTTGTATAATCAAAATATTGTTTGCAGATTCGCTTAAAAATTAGAAAAAGTACTGTTTGCGCTGGGAAATTTCCATTAAATATAAATTACCTAGAGTTGTATTGATAATAATTTTACTTTGTACATGTATGATCAAAACTGAATAATAGGCATGGTTTGCTGCAGACAAGATACTGAGCGCACTGAAAGACAGCATCCTGAGTAAAACACTATTCATTAAAGAGAAAAACACATTAGCGCTTTCAGGAAATATTTTTGATTTCATTTCCCTCATAATGACTGAAATCAGTCATAATAATTTTATTTTGTTTGATATATGTGGGATTAACTCCGATGCGATGTACTATTTGACTTTTGTCAATTACCAATTTTAAACTATAACCTTCGTGGAAATGAAAGCAATATGCTTTGCCAAATTCCATCGCAATCGGTTGAACAGTACAACAGCACATACGATACAAACAAACAAAAATTCATTTTTATATTACAAATATGATAACGGCACTTTGCCAAAACCCTTCATGCAGGTGCATGCAATGAGTTGACTAAGTTGCATAGAAATCGGTTGGATAGTACGGAAGCGTATAAAGTACGAAATAACCACAATTCCTTTTTATATAATTTATTTATTTATTAAAAAAGGTTAATGCTTGGTACTCTTTAAGAATTGTAGGGGAAGAAACTATTTTTGTATCTTTCATGATTCGTTTAATATCCGTTCGAAATTCTCTAGATCAATGTTAGAAAATATGATTAAAATATTTTCTTTCCAAATTAGAGAAAAACACGGAAGATATTTTTATGAAATAAATTTTTTGATATAGTTGATTTAATACATTTTTTAAAGTTAGAATTGTGCAAAATGTTTTGTACTCTGATATTTCAGGAAGATGCTGCAAAAAAAAGCTAAAATTGTATTAATTTTGAATTAAAATTGCAATCCTATAGGATTGTTTCCTCTAAAGCTGTCTTGCATACTCCCTAATGAGGTGGTTACCTTAGAGAACGACTAAGTATTTAAGTACAAAAGTTACAAAATATTAAACCTGTACCTTGAATTAAGCACCTTTACTGAATCTATTGTGTCTCCTTGGCGAGTAAATTTGGCAATAATCCTTGGTTAATAGGTGCGGTAAACAGATCCAACATTTTTTTTTTCTATATGTTGCATAATTTTCTACGCCAATAACCATCCCGTAATTACCAGTAATAAGTAATCAAAGTTTTATTGCAATCAGTTGTGCTTTATGGTAGCGCATTAGACGTACAGACAAATATTCATTTTTATTTGTATTGATTACATAATTTTAATATGCCTAAGGCCATCCCGTAAATGCAAGTAATAAATATTCTAAGTTTTATAGCAATTGGATGAGCGGTATGGCTGTGCATAAGAGACTGTGCATACAGAAAAACATTCATTTTTATTTTCATAGATTAGGTTAAGTTCAAATTTTGAAAGCCAATGACAGGAAGGAAGAACGAGTTGGAGTGAAATACAAGATAAATACTGCATTAAAAGGTAAATGTTCTTATTATTTCTTACCAGCGGGTGACCGAGCTCCGCTCGGAGAAAACAGGTATCGAAGCTAACTCGAAGATTTAAATTTTCTATTGTGATTTATCAAAACAATACATGCCATAAGAAAATTTGTGAAACCATTGGTGAAAAGATAAGCGGTTAAAGTGCACCATTGTAAACTATTCTAAACAAAGTTCGAGTTTGGAAAGGGAACTATTCTATACAAAGGTAAAGTAAAGATTGAAGTGTGTTGAAGTTCAATATTTTTGACAAATTTATTTAGAAAAACCAAACATATATACATACATAAGAAACATATTATAAACCTATAACAGCATAAACATAAAACTTTATTAGTTCGCCCTATTGGCTATAGATGGCAGCACGTTACCGCTTGAAAATTTAAGTAGCCATTATGGCGAACTAATAAAGTTTGAAAATATCCTATCTGTAACTCCGAACTGCTCGACCGTAGCGCTTCAAAACCGGCGCCAATCGATTCCTCGTGGCCAAAAACCCCAGACCCCCAAGTTTACCGGAGTTTATTAATTCTGGGGCGATTTTCGACTTGGCAACCATTCCTCGTATTATAGTATAAGATTTTCGTGTTAATATATTTTCCTTTTTATTTGAATCTGTGCTTGCGTATATTTTCATTTGAAAATTCCACCTATTATCAATTGACCTTTGACATGCAATTATATATCTTGCATTATACTGGTTTTCACACAAAGAATTTATACCTAGAGCCTAAATTTTTGAAATAAAAGATTAATTGACATTTAAACGAATTTTCCAAAATCACGTGACTCGCCGGATTGTAGACGCCAATTATTATTTGGTAGCACTCAAAAGATAAAAGTTTTCTTTAATCTATTGCCCATTTTTTAATATTTTGAACGATATAGAAAGTTAATTTTCTGAAGATACTATGAAAGTTCTTAGAAAGATTGTGGTTTACTATTAATACAGATATATCTATTTTTAATATCAAAATTGAGAATAGCATTAATGTCCATTATATATATCTGAGCATTTAAGTTAAGAAGTTCTGAATTATTTGGTGCTTTTTATTATATTCTATAATAATTTCAGATTTATCAGATTAAAATATATGTGAATATTTTTTTTCTTAAAAATCATTTTCATTATCTGAAATATGTTTCATATGACAGAAAAATCTGTATAATTATTATTTTTTTTAACTGTTTTGCTGTCTTAAATTCTCCATTAAAAGATGTTTAAATAAAAAAAATATTATCAAATACTCTTTATTATGATAAATGAAGCAAACCTGCATTTTTAGAGATGTTCAACATCAGCATGAGAATTATATTGATGTAGATAGATATTATTTTTATTTTGATGGAGAGTTTTGTTTCTTAAATAAATAAAAGAAATATACTATGATTTTAGACTTGGTACAATATTTTAAATAAAATTTTGATTAAATTAACCTTTCCATAGAATAACACACTTTAGAATATAAACCAATAGAAGAAAACTGAAAAAAATGCCGTTAATAAATTGAAAAATATGTGTCTATAATGTATATATTGAAAAATGTGTGTCTATAAACTTCATATAAAAAAAAACTTTAATCAAAATTCAAATTTTGAAAATAACAGATAACGTATAACTCTCTAAATAACAAAGCTATTCAATAATCAATAACACCAATAAAATGAATTAAAAAAATTGAAAACTTATTTTGTTATTTGACAGTGAAACATTCGACAACATAATATTTATGATATTTATAACTTACTGCAAAATAAAATGACAAAAACATTAAGAATCCTGAAAAAAATGATAATTTAAAAACCCACATTGAAAGTTTATAGTTCAAAATATATTAATTAAAATAATTCTCTAAATGTAATTTGAAATTATTACTATCAAGCTGTCTAATATGCTAATAACTCTTCAGAATTTTCTAAATGTATACAGTTCAAGATAATGCATAATTTATTGAAAGGCTCATTAGAATAAACTTTCATTGGAATAGTGAACGCTAATGTACGTGGAATTTACATTTATCGTTCATGTAATCCATCCTGAGATAATGAAATTCAATTAAATCTTCACCTTTTGATTACTATATGGCTAATCACTTTACTCGGGGCTAAAGAAATTAGTTAAAATAGTTTTCTTAATAGTTATATTTTATGATTTTGTAAACTCAAACTCTTCAGTTTAAAGTTGGAAGTAAAATTATTTTCGAAATTTCTGTGTTTCAGTTCATTTTAAATTTTCAAATAGGAGAATAATAATTAAATTAGTTGCTCACAATTTAGAAAATGTCTATATGTAAACGCATTAAACGAAAAGTGTAGTCATGAATTTTCATAATTAACTAAGGGAAATAAATATTATTGTCTTCACTATAATTTAAAATAAATATTGTAACAAGTCAGTAAAATTACTTCCCAACTTGAATAATTAAATTACTGAAAAGACCATGGTACGATTAGCCTTCTGGGTGCTGATCAGGTGTCGCATCAGTTACCTCAGAGCTTGGCGATCATTTGGTAATTTGGCGACTTAAGGTGACAAAATGGATAATGCTAGAAACATTTAAAGTTTTAATGATCCATCCAATAGGGATTGAGATAGGTGGAATACTCCTGATTGGTCAGAAAGTTCTGAGTCTGCCTCCCTGGAACTATAAAATGACATCGGTCTCAAGCTGCATTGAATTTTATTGAATTTAATTCTACTGCATTGAGTTGAATTTTTCTGTTAGTAGAATTTATCAGAAAAAACAAAGTTGATGAAATATTCAACTTGGCCTGTATAGATTTTCTTAAAGTATCAGTAGAGGCAAAACAACTGTCTCGCAATGCTTTAATTGCAATAATTTCGTTCATACCACAGCAATTTTTTTATGAAATCAAGATGACTAAAATGTAGATTAAATCATCTAACTAAAAAATGCCCTCCAAAAGATAAAGTAGATCATCCAAAATGTATAAATTGTGATCAGGAGGCCATGATGCAGCGAACTCAAGTTGTCCGAAACCCCCCAAACCAGTAAATCTTCAATGTAATAGAAATTTCAGCCCCAACTATGCACCATCAAATTTTTCTTATGCACAAGTAACGAACTCAAATCCCCCAGAAATGTCTTAGCCATTTCACTTTCACATGCCCGTAAATGTAAACAATAACAACCCCCAAACAAGCCAGAATGTAAAAAATCCAGTTTCCAACTTAACAGAAATGTGTCAAGCATTCAATGAAATTAGCCAACTATTCTACATGATCCTAAAGTTACTAAATGCTCTTAAAGAAATAAGAAAAACTAACAATCCAATGGACAAACTGTTTAGCTTTGTGGACGCTATGTCGCAAACACCCACAAACTAAAAAAATTTCTGACTCCAACTTAAATAGACTCTTCTCCCTCCAAGTGATCAACCAATAGCAAACCAGTCTCCACCCCGATTTCTTAAACAATAGATATCAGACAAGTACAGTTATAAACAGCCAAACCTCCTGCAGATTCCACTCAAGTCTGGAGATAGCCAAATACTAGCGGGTAGTCTATAAATGGTGTCATCTTGTTGTATTGAATGGTGAATTGAGGTATAGTTGGAGTTCTAGGCAAGTAACGGGTCTTTGAGAGGATGGGGAAGCAACGACAGAGTACATCGTTGTGTGGAGCCAAAGCTATTGCTGAACTTGCCTGTGTGACGAGTCCTGTAATGTATCGTGAAGCAGCATCAAGTTGTG
This sequence comes from Argiope trifasciata, assembly GCA_026543055.1. Classification (NCBI taxonomy): domain Eukaryota; kingdom Metazoa; phylum Arthropoda; class Arachnida; order Araneae; family Araneidae; genus Argiope; species Argiope trifasciata. The sequence goes on from JAPMOQ010030034.1 coordinate 1,046,537, forward strand.
TGTGGAATAGCCAGTCGAGTAGTATTGAGTGGAAAGACCGTAGAGTGAATCTCCAAGGATCAATTCTTCTGCTGAATTATGTCTGGCTTTTTTGTGTACTGTGGCCTAAAGCAAATTGTGGGCTAATGTATGTTGCAATGTGCTGCTGCGTGCTGTCCAGTGATTGTCTTGGCTTTAAATATTTGTCGTCTGTTTACTCGTGTCTTTTCTGTTAATAAACGTCGTTGTTGTTTTCTACTGAAGCCACCTGATAGTCTTCACATCATATGCACACTATCAAGCTAGCCTGACTCCTGGCATTGGGGTGACGTGTCTTTCCCGTGATCCGGGCGCCTCGGTTCGTGATGGCTGTTTTTATGTGTTCTATCTATGTGAAGTGTGCAGGTTCACCACAGTAAAAAGGTATTGTGCAAGCGAATGTGAAACATGAAGTAGCCAAGTCGTACTCTTGACCCCAGTTGGCGTTTTTGAAAAACAAAGAATGCTATATTTTAGGCTTAAATAGCTAACAGCTTTCTGTCAGAGGGCTTGTAAAATTCCATAACAGCAACAACAATACTATTAAGCGAACCCTGTGATCCGTAACAATATTTATAATACATGCAATAATTTCCAAATTAGATCACATACATTTGATTTAAAATCAGTTTTTATTTAAAGAGATTAATATCCCATTGAATTATATTTGAGGCCACAAGGGTTGTAACTAATGTTCTCAAGTTTATTTTTTATATATAATAGAAATATAGATACAATAAATTAGTAATATGAATAACTGGTGAAATAAAATCAGATGGGGTCTAATTTTATTTCGATAAAAATGATCTTCACTGTTGTATTTTGTAAACCAATGAGTTCAGATAATTTTTGTCTGTTCAGACTCCTTTAATCCAAGATCAATATTGTTAAGAAATGTATAAGCATTAATATAAATATTCCTTTGAGTTTGTTTTAAAAATCATCTTCTATGTTTTTTAAAATCTTGCCTGATTATAATAACAAATTATTTACATAATTATCAAATTATTGGAAAACATATGCTTTTATGTAATTGAAGGATTTTGATATGTATTTCAAACAATTTATTAGAATCATGAGCTATCGTTTATACGTTCTGTGGTGTTGTAGATTAAAGTTTTGTTTACTGTAGTTATAGAAATTGCAAAGAAAATTAATATTAATACCAAGAGAGAAACAAACGAGGAAAAATTGTAATATGAGCCTCATATCATCTGTTATTTATCATAAATACTATACATAATTTTAATTATTTGACTGTTAGTTTCGCCTTTTCTTTCTAACTCAGGATTCTCCAAGAGATAAACTGAAGAGGCAGAGCTGTAATCTAATCATTACATGCCTAATCAACAGTTCTTCCTCGTGAATACAATGCATAATTTTAATTATTTAATTATTAGTTTATTCTTATATTTGTAACTCAGAATTCTACAAGAGAGATCTCTGATCTGAGCATTATATCCCTAATCATCTGTTCGTCATCATCAATATTATTCATACTTTTAATTATTTTTATTTTAGTTTTTCCCTCATCTTTCCAATTCAGGATTCTACAATAGAGGAACTAAAAACACAGAATTGTAGTATGAGCATTATATTTTTAATTAGCTGTTCTGCATCGTAAATAATATTCATACTGCTAATTATTTTTTTCTATTAGTTTCTTTTCATCTTTCTAGGACTCATTTTGAACTGTTTGCTATTTTTGATCGTATTAATAAACACATTTTTGTCACATTAAATCTCACAAATTTAAGAAAATTAAATACATTAGAAAACTGTTTTAGAAGAGGAAGAATAAAGAAAGTACATGGTTATTGGTGCTAATCCCAAAGGGAAGAACTAAACTAATTTGTTTCAAATCATGTCAAAGACGTTGAGTTGGAGGATTTATACGAATTTAAAGTTAAAATCTCTAATAAAATGATTTTGAAAGGTTGATAGATAATTGAAGATGGTACTCAATTTAAACCACAACAAAACTTAAGTCAAAAGCAAGTCCGCCTAGAACCAAATATTACTATTAGACAGGGAGTTAAAACCGAAGAATATGATACTATTGAAATTTGTTTTTGGTTATACGAAACCTGAAGTTCTTGAAGTTAATATTAGTTGATGTAATCATTGTATAACATTAATAATTTTAAAAAAATGATTGAAAAATTATTTTTTTAGCATATGAATATACTCTGAAGTGACAAAAGTCATGGGATGACTGTTAATATCGTGTCGGTCCTCCTTTTGCCAGGCGAAGTGCAACAACTCGAAGTGTCATGGAGTCCACAAGTCGTTGGAAGTCCTCTGCAGGAATATTGAGCCATGCTGTCTGTATAGACGTCCATAATTGTGAAAGTGTGGATGGTGCAGGAGTATGGGCATGAACGGACCTTTCGATGATGTCCTATAAATGCTCGATGGGATTCATATCGGGCGATCTAGGTGGCCATATCATGCGCTGGAATTGTCCGGAATGTTCTTCAAACCAATCGCGAACAGTTCTGACCCGGTGACATAGCGCATTGTCATCCATAAAAATCCCATCGTTGTGTGGGTACGTGAAGTCCATGCAAGTGATCTGCAAGCAGCTGAACATAACCATTTCCAGTCAATGATCGGTTCAGTTGCACCAGAGGACCTAGTCCATGCCATGTAAAAACAGCCCACACCATTATGCAGCAACCACCAGCTTGAACAGTGCCTTGCTGACAGTTTGGGTCCATGGCTTCGTGGGGTCTGCGCCACACTCGAACTCTACCATCAGCTCGTAACAACTGAAATCGTGACTCATTTGACCATACCACGGTTTTCCACTGGTCTAGGGACCAGTTGATATGCTCAAGAGCCCAGGAGAGTCACTGCAGGCGATGTCGTGCTGTCAGTAAAGGCACTCGAGTCGGTCTTCTGCTGTCATAACCCAAGGAAGACAAATTTCGCCGCACAGACCTATCGGACACGTCCCTCGTACGTCCCACATTGATTCCTGCAGTTATTTGACGAAGTGTTGTGTGTCTATTAACATTGACCATTCTACACAGACGTTGGCGGTCTCGGTCGTTAAGTGCAGGTGGTCGCCCACTGCGCTGTCCATGATGGGATGTGATGCCTGAAATTTCATACTCTCGGCACACTCTTGATACTGTGGATCTCGGAATGTTGAATTCACTAACGATATCCGCTATGGAATGACCCATGCGTCTAGCTCCAACTAACATTCCACGTTCAAAGTCTGTTAATTCTCGTCGTGCCGCCATAAATCACGAAAAACCTGTTCACATGAATAACTTGAACACAAATGAAAGCTCTGGAAAACGAACTGCGCATTTATACTTTTTCGCTGCTATACTACTGCCATCTGTATATTTGCATATTGCTATCCCATGACTTTTGACACTTCAGTGTATTTTGTTTGTAATTATGCAATTAATACGATATAAATGTATCAACAATTACAAAATAAAATTGTTTAGTATTTTAAGTAACCAGTGAAAACTTTTCGACTATAATTATATTGCTTGATTTAAATTTTATTTTGAAAATATTATTGTCCGTAGAAATTACTTGATGATGATTGTGTATTCTCTGCTGTAAATGAAATGATGACATTGTATCTTGTATTCATGCAATACTTGAGTAATATTTTCTCCTGAACTCTTTTAATAATTTTAATTATAAATAGCAATTTTTTCTTCAAATTTCTGTTTACCTCTAAGCTATTTAATAATAAATTAAATTCGAGGAAATTTCATGGACCTATTATTAATTTTTATATTTAATATTATTAATTATATTTAATTTTTCAACAACTTATATCATCATATGGTGTGTTAAAGTTATAACATAAGATGTATTAGAATGTTTAAGTAACAAAAAATCCATTTTCTGGGCTACGTTTTATCAGATTCAGATTTTTTTTAAAATCAGGCGCATTATATTACAACTCACAATTTCAACTGCAAATGGAGTAAAGGAAAATGGGGGAAACCCGCGGAATGAACAGAAAAGTGACAAACCATTAACTGTTCATGATGTATCAAGAGTACAATCCGCACACAATATATATCTTTATTTAACTTCTAAGGCAAAGAAGAACGGTATTTTTTCGATTGAAATATAATGGACGTTAGTCCCAATATATCGAATCACATGCTGTGTAAACGAGACCTTAAAGAGATTTTTAAAAATGTAAAGATTCATTTTAGCTTGGCGGAGGTTGGTGTTTATTTTCAATATTTGATAAACATTTATGTCTTCTCCCGAAGTTTTAAATTTGATTGAACAGATTTATTGACCACAAAATGGATAATACACTCACAATAGGAAAACACTTATGGAAAGTCTAGAAAAATCATAAATTAAATAAAGATATCAATAGCTACCAAACCATCGAGTATCTAACTTCAACATCTAGCAAACGTTATTCTTTCAACTGCTGTCATCAGTCAAAAAACACATCACTCATAAATATCTTTTTCGTGTAGTAGATGAACAGGCTTTTACGACAATCTTTTAAAGCCAGCCTACCATTACAGTCCATAAAAAAGGGCGCTGAAGATCTTTGCTCCTACCGGTATATAACCTAGAATTTCATCTCCAGAAATGGGATACCATCTAGAAGAGAAAAAAAAAATAAGCCAAGAATAAGAGGATAGAGAAATCCCGAAAGAATATCATGTAGTAGATATCTTCACAGGCCTTATTCTTATCCATCGAGGGACTCGAATGCGTCATAAAGAAACATTGTGATCATCTTCATGACCGTTGGTCTTCGCCAGTGCTCTCAATTACCAAGGATCTATCGAAGACAATAGACGACACATTTTTGGCTCAGATAAGGGGTTACATTTTGATCATCGCTGCCTTGTTGCCTGATGATGTTATAACAGATTCGTATTTCCTGACGTTGGCAGCTCACGTTATTTATTTGATTCGTGAGTCCAGTATCTCATTATTGGACGTGAAGTAAAGTGGAAGTCGGAGTGATTTGTGCTTAGTGATGAGGCTATTCGTTGAAGCGGCCAATTTAACTATTTATTTGATTTCCATTTCTATAATGCAAGTCGGTCGGTCATGCTTTTAAGTTAAGTGAGTCATGATTTTGGCAGTTCTTACAAGTGCGTGCCAAATAATGGGTATTTAAGAGTATGAATAATTTCTATTTTAAATGAAAACGGATTTCCAAGCTGGGTACAATGCATATTTTTGGAATTTTTTATTAAAGTGAAGTGGAAATTAATGCTAACGAAATAAATATTTGTTGTAAAGTTTGATTGAAATTAGGTATAAAGTATTTCTCTATAACGATAGTAGTTTCAAGATGATTGATAAATCCTATGAATGCAGATACGAATTAATGAAACAAAAATTAGCAATCGGGTAATTTGTTGATTTAATTGTGGTACATAAAAATCTATTTAGAACTTGTTAATGGATTTCTTATGACTATATAGTTTTGAATAATAGGAATTTAGCTGGGATTATTTTCTCAAACCTTTCTAGCATGCTCTCTAATAAAGGTGATAATACCTTAACTTTGTTTGAAATTAATGCCTTTGTACAAATTTTAAAATACAACTAGTATGCCGATTTTTATTTTTATGTGTATGAATTGATGCCACACGATACTGTAAAGCAAATTGGTAATCGTGTATCTATCACCTGTATGCATTTGAAGATTGTGAAAAATGAAACTTTGGCATGGTTTTAGAGTCTTCCCTGATTGTAGAAGGGATATTCAAATGAAGAGATACAATGTGAGTATAAATAAAGACTTTATTTAAAGCATACACTATAGGCATGAGCACAACGATACCATTAATTAAGGAGCCAACTGATTCCTTGTTCCTAGAATTCCTATGACCATGAGGAGACCCATTCCTTCACAACGTCTTTGAGTTCGTTGTCGGCATTGAAGTGCTCCCCTTTCATATGATTTTTAACTTGATATGATTTTTACTTGATATGGTTTTTTTCATATGATTTATGACTTGAACTCGGCCAATTCCTCGTGTGTGACCTTGGAAATTCATTGGTACCCGTTATCATGAAGCAGAACCACACCCTCCTTGAGTAGCCCTGGTCTTTGTTCTTGATCCGACAATCCGTAGTCCTCGGAGTGTATCACAGTGCTCATGGAAATTAATGGTTCTAAAGAAAATATCTGAAAAGAAAGCGCTTCAACTTGGAATTCAAGGACGCTGTGAATTACAGGGTCTCGTGAAGGTCACAAGAATTCTGGGAGAAAGGTATCATTTGAGTCGTCAATCAGTGGGATCATTGTGTTGTTATATGAGTAAACTTTGTATAAAGTCTTCATTTATATCTACAGTGTCGTTTCGTTTCATTTGAATACCTGTTGTAGTTTGCGATCCTTGACGATTCTCTAAAAATCCCGAAAGTCAACAAACAAATATTAAATACACATTCAAGATATGAAAAAATATGCGATTAGAATTTTGGACTTCTTTTTAAGACCGATTGAAACTGAAATTTTAAGTATAAATGTAGCCCCATGATAAAAATAATTTCCATCTATTTAAATCTTTACTTTCTGTATTAGCTCGTTTATAGGTTTGATAAAGTACATATTTTTTTATTGTTAAATATTTGAACAGTTGATAAGAATTTACATTGGGAATACTAAACCTTCATACTAAATAATGTAATTTACCTATGCTATTACTTTTGTCAAGAAATTATAAATTATTGCATATAAAAGTACCAGTTCAGCCATTTGAAGGACTTGATGTCAATTATATACAAATCTACATTTCAACCCCCTAGTCTCTGACGATTTGTCGTTATGTTTTTCATAATTAGCTGGTCAGGCATTTTAAAGCATTTCATTCACGTTTGATAGAAATCTACAAATTTCGTTTACGAATCATAGAGCAAATTGTATTTGACAAGCACGAATTTATTTATTTGTAATTATTATCCTCAGAAACATATAGTATAATAATTCTAAAAGGTTTGAAACTAGGGAGAGTCATATAGTATAAAATTTTAGGGAGATATAGAAAAAGTAAAACTGCAAAATATATTCCGAATTTTGATCTATTTTACTTTATGGATCTTTTAAAGCTATGAATAAAGCCTATAATGCAAACAAGAAGCGTTTAAAAATATGTGAAGTCAGGGAGTGAAAACATTTCTCCTGATTTTAATGAAGAGAAAAGGGTTTTTAACAGTCAAGTCCTTTTATTAGAGGCATCCTAGCGTTTTATTAGAGCGTATTAGTTAAGGCGTCATGCGAGACTATCGGAACTGGAAAATTGTGAAAAAAACCTATGTAAAAGATATTATTGCTAAGGATGATTGCTAAATTTGAAAAGATTGAGTGTTTGAGTGTGAGTTTAATTGCTGAGTATGTTTTTCCAGAGGACATAAAGGATTGCAAATGAAAGTCTGAAAGCAGTCAGTGTTGCTATTTTCACAGATAATTGCTGAAGTCGAAGGATCCTCCGATTCCTAATTGTCTTCGAAAAGTGTTCAAGTAATACTGGGCATTTTGTTTATCCCGTGACCTACAGTTTAAAAGTTTTAGCTGTCCAGTTTAAAATGATATCCTTGTCAGGATTACACGGTGCAAGATCTGTACTTTCAAGAACCGGAACAACGTTCTGACTGACGTTGCCTACCGATTCCCAGCAAGACTATTTGTTGCCATGGATGTCTTTGGAACATAATATGGTCAGATGAGACACATTTTGCCCTACACGGCACCGGGACTACTTAGAACTGTCATATATGGTGTACTCCATGTCCAAACATTGTGTTTATCAGCATTAAAACATGGTGTTTTTAATGCTGATATTGGACCCCCTTTCTTCGAATAGAGCACTGCTAAGACCTAAAAGATTTTCTCCCACGTTTACCCCTTTAATACGAATTTCTATGACAGTAAGTCATTCCTCTTAGAAAGAACACATAATAGTTATGGACTACTGTCTTAAAGCAGGATGATGCAACATCCTGTATCTCTTATTCAAATGTAAATGTTTCTTCATATCTAGTTTGGAAATGGCCCAGTAATTTCAAAACAATTTTTAGCTGTCTGATATTCTTCTTCTCCAGACTTGAATTATTTGCATTATTGGTTATGGAGATTCCTGAAATGGTTTTGGGAAGAATGCAGGTGGAATATGTCTGAAATGAAAGCAAAAACAACAACAGCAGTAACGCAATTCTTCGAAAATCGCATTATACTGTTGTTGCACATGTTAAGACACTCTTTGAACACCTGATTGGAGCAAATGAGATGCACACTGAATAAATAATGTTTTGTGCTCCAATTTTTAAATTTGTATTCTTTATGCGAACTATTTTCGCATGGCAATCGAAATTTGAATTAATGATTTTGATTGCAGATTTTCTCTAAAAGGTCCAAATAACATATATATCAAGTTATGTACCTACGCCAATCTTTGCATAAGTCTGAGTAGAGTTATTTTATTCCTTAATTAATCACCTCGGAAGAACCTGGAAATGAGGATGAGATGCTTCCGGTATGGTGGATGGATCTCTCCTTTAATGGGTACACATATAGGCAGGGGATTTGTCTCCTCCCATCGATGTCGGTATGTACTTCCTTCGGAAAATGTTGTGCTGTGACCGGGGATGCCCATTAGAAACCCCAGTTTCTTCCAATGTTGCTGTTACGACAATATTGTCATTCAGTTTTCTTTATTCCTGTGCCTTCAGGAGGATCGGAGAGACAGTGATATGGCATATTTTCATTAAAATAAATATCTTAGGTAACTTTCCTTTGGTTTCTTGAAACATTCTATTCTTAATGCTACACAGGTTTCATTACGGCCTTTCTGTCTCCTTTATTAAAAGGAAAGAATTAGATCATATCATTAGAGTTAAAAAGATATGAATATTCATATAGAAGGATAATGTTTAACGAGGATCAATAAAGGATGTCATTGTCTCCTAATGTTCTAGGATATTTTGGAAATCTTTTCCAGCACACTGAAGAACTCGTCTTTCTTTGAATTTATTGTAAACAACAGCCATAAAACCACCTCTACGGCAATAATTAAAAGTAGAAATAAGACAGTGTCATTAAAGTTAGCAGAAACTTAAATATTTCAAGTGCTAACAACTATTAAAAATGAGCTCTGTTCTCTGTGGCTTGCGTGATGGCATCTTTTGGCCGAGTGGCACAGCCCATAAATTCCCTGAAGAAGTGGGGGAAGAAGTTTCGAGATTTCAAAGGATGGGCACTTGGCGCTTCTGCAGTAGGAGCACGCGTTCCGTATAAAGAGGGTTGAGATTAAAACTGAAAGACAATTTTATGGTTCAGTTTAAGTTCCGTCTACTCCAGCGAGTGCTCGCATTTATCACTTACACATGATGTTCCGCTCCTTAGGGCAAACATTATTTTAAGCCTTGTTTGCTTGGTATCTTTGTGTTTCTGGCAGATATTAAGAGTGAAGAGGGATTTTTTAAAACTTGAAATGTTTCATCTTCTGAAGACTAGTCATATATAAGTTATATTAAGATGCATGAGAGTTTGGCAAAGAATTGTCCGCTCAATATACCTGAGATAAAATATTTGTTTTACATCTTATTTCGTAGGGAAATTTCAAAAGTCGCTAGAGTTACTTTTTTATGAAGTTTTTGAAAGAGATTTGGATTCAAGATAAGAAATAAAGGAGTTTTGACCCTTGGATATTTAGTGTTAAAATTTTCATGTATATGGCACTGTAAGTGACATGGTGTCGATGTAGTATATCTGATTCTTGTTGGTATGCTATTCAAAATATAATAAATGGTGGCAGTCAAATAAAATTATAATAAATATATTAATGGAAAGATGCTGATTGAATTTTTTCAGCTTAATTATTTAAATTGGTTTTCATGTACTAATAATAATTGTTACATCCTAACACTTTAATGGCCACTCCTACAACATGTGTGTGAAGCTGGGCTAAAAACTATTAGCCGATATCAATTTTAGTGTGATGGACGTGAATAAGCTTAAGTATTACTATTGGTATAAGATTCCGTCGTTACATGTTTGATTTCAGTTAATTATTGTTTTTTGCTTGTTTCTAAAATAAACATACAATAAAAGTATTGAATGCGTTGTATTAAATGCATTGTTATTGCTATTGTTGTTGTTTTGCCTTATGTGTATGTTCTTACATATTGAATCATTTTGTTAATTTACATAAAGTTGTTTTTTAATTAATTCTTTAAAAATACTATCAGTTTCTGTAAGCTTTCCTTGCTGCCCTTAAATGTTAACAAAATAAATAAATTTGCAATTCATAATAAATGTAACTCTTGATAACATGATAAATCATGAGTCATATTAGTATTTTTAACACTTTTCTATGAATTACATTTCTTAATTAATGTTCATGATGACTATTATTCAAAACTATTTTATAATACTTTATTCCTAGTCATTATTCATCTGAACATGAAAATATGCAATGTTGAGGCTAGAAACTATTAGTATGTCATTAACGCTCGTATATTCTTAAAAATTTCTTATATCATTTATTTATTTTTAATGATAAAAGTAATTTGATATAGTCTGTTTTATTTTCAACTTGAAGCATTCTTAACTGGAATGTTTTATATTAGTTATAGAATTGAAAATGATACGATTGTTTTAAACACCAGTACTTGATTTATAAATTTTAAATAATATTATCAATCACTGATATTAAAGTTTCTTACAGACTTCTACCCACACATCTTATTTATAAATTATACTAATATCTTTGTCAGGAAAGAAAAAAACTCTGTGGAATTACTATTATACACATGAACTTATGTTACAAAAAATGTAGATAATTGCAAGTAGTTATACTCAAATACATCAAACAGAGAGCCTTCAGACAGCATATTAGCAAATGCTTCACTACTGACCCCGATGGAGTTTCCTTTTTAATTAGTAATCTCATTTCCCTATAAGTTTAGCCCATAGTTACTATTTGTTTGTTCTTTTGTTCCCTCCATCTAATTATTTATCAAAAATTGAATGCAGTCGTGTAAGTTTTGACAGCAATGGGATTCTTTCTGGAGATGCCTGGATGGTGTACCATCTCCTTTCTTTAAAAAAAGAATTTTTCTTTCTTTCTTCCCCTTTCTTCCATTCTGTGCCCATCCAATTTATTAGATAACTTCGTGTTCTAGGCACAGGGGGCGCATCCTGGCGTTATGTTATGTAGGTCTAGTTTCTGTTTCAAACCAGAGGTGAAGGATGTAAAACGAGTTACCAGCAACATTCTCAAAATCCTGCATAATTCATTTAAAATAGAAATTACCATGCCAATATAGGATTTAAACAACTTGATTGATCGGATTAGTACAAATTATTACATTTTTTTTCATAAATAAATACTTGTAAGATAAAACTTGTATTGAAAGTAAGATTCTTGAAATGGCTTTTATTACTCGGAATTGTTAAGTAAGTACATAATACAATTTACAGAAAATTTCATTTATAAACAATGTATAGGGTGTTTTTTTATTGTGGATTATACAAAACTATTTCATTTTATGTTGAAAATTTTTTCACACATGTTAGTAGTATTGATACTGCTGCAACATCAAAATAAAATTTCATTAACATTTAACAGGAAAATTCACGTAAATCCATTCTGAAATTACATAAATAGTGTACTGAAATATGGAATACAGAATTAAACAACATTGCAATTTCCTGATATGAAAATGAAAAGAAAAAAATTATTTTTAAAATCCTACCTTTACAAGCATGAAAGTTATATAAAGGTTTTTGAAAATGAATTTTGTATGCACTATACTTAGGATATTACAAAAAATCAAGTAATGAATATTAAAGTTTTGCAAGAAAACCAGATCGCGAAAGAGGAAAAAGTCTTGCCGAAATATTTTATTCATTAGTTTATATACTTACATATTTTTATTTTTTTATTTTTCCACCTTTTATATAACATTATAGAGTATCAAAATGCATATTTCCTTAAGTTGAAGCTCCTTTTAAATATATTAAAAATAGTCTTAAGAGCAGACATTAATTCATTGCAATGAAGGTTTTGGATCTACCTTTAAAAAACATTATTATTACTTTCTAATGAAATTTAGCATTTATTTGAAAAGTAGAATCCTTTCAATGACTTTTATTATTTTGAAGTATTAAATAAATATATAATATAATTTATAAAAAAATCCATCTATAAAAATGAACAGATTGTTTTTTAAGCTGACAGTACTTAGATACATCTGTAGCTGGAACTATCAACCACAAACCAAAACCAAATTTTGTACGTGGACTATTGATGGCATTGTAAAAAAAGGAAACCAATAAAAAATTAAATTTCTTTAATTTGTCGATAGGGGAAAAATTGGCGCTTTACACTGTTGGACAACAAAAATATTTCATAAAACAAGGGGAAATATTGTAAAATCCCGATTCCGTAGTCGACACCAGCGCCAATATTTTGAGTAATAAAAAAGGAGTGGAGCATTGAAAATCCTTTCAAGTATCAGTTGATTTGTAAAATACGCCTGATTTTAGCACTTGTGAAGCACTCACATTACTTGTGAAGCACTTTTATCTTAATCAATCCAATGCAGCAGCCGCTCTTCGCTAATTTAGAAGCCAAAACAAGTTACGTAAATGACTTATCAATTAATGTAGCGAAAACAATGATTAAATAATTTGAAAAATCAGGTTCTCTCACAACTTGGCCTTGTAGATGACGGAAACCAGTAACGGAAGATATGATCGCAGATATTGCGATTACAATCGTTAAAATAAATCAGACAAGCACTGTTGGTAATAGCAGGACACTTGGAATCGGCCGACAACTGATGTCAGTTCTTCAACAGTATGGAGAGTTTTGAGAAAACTTCCATTTTTTCCATATAAAATTAATCTTTTGAGTGAATTAAAACATGCAAATTATGATCCTCGATTAACACTTTGCGTGAATTAAGAGCTGCAAATTATGATCTTTGATTAACCTTTGCTTTGACATTTCTTGCCAAGATGGAGATCGACAAATCTTGGCCTTGGACAATGCTCTGGAGTGACGAAGACCATTTTTTTATTAGAATGGGGCTGTTAAACTGAGAATTCTAAAATTTGTTTAAAATTTAAAAACCTGATCAACCCCATGCATTTCATACTCAAAATGTAGCTGTTTGGTGTGATTTTGCAGCAAATTTAATCATCGGATCAGATTTTTTTCAAACTATTACTCAAGCAGGACAGAAACCCTATGCCATAAACGTTAAAATGGTATGGTAAATTTGTTATCCCACAATTTCAGCAAATGCAATGCTAATATAAATTTATATTTATGCAGGATGGAGCACCACCACAAATTAGTACATCCATACAGCAACTGTTGCGTCATTACCTTACAGAAGAAAGAATCATTAGTCGCTGTTTTCGTTTTGTATTCCTACCTCGCTCCCCGGATTTAACCCATGATACTTTTTTCTATGGGTCTATTTATTATCGTTTTATCTCACTGGAGTCATGAACATATCAATTTTAAAGAAAAACATAACTCGAACTGTTATGAGCAGGCTTCCTGAAATGTTGCATTCAGGTGTAGAAAGTATTGTGTACTGAATGTAATGCTTAGTGCAAGAACATGGTAAGCTGATGTCTTCCCTGGAAAAAGCAATTCTACTGAATAAAAATAAAAGACACAAGAATAAAAAGGCTGCTGAATTTCTTTTCTTTATGTTAATTTTTTGGAATTATTTTTCGAATAACGCCGTTTTACGGAAAAATAAATACTTTTATTCATTAAACTGTTTACTGTCGCTTTTTAAAATTTTATTGTGCAATTAAACTTAAAATTTAGACCATAATCTCCACATTCCCAATACTGGAAACTTTTCAATCTAAAAGTTTTTCTCGGATTCGACTTTTCTATGTCATTAATAGTACCTATACCAGATTTGGTGGCTTAGCGGTTGATAATTCAAGCTACAGAGGTCTCTCAGTACCGTAAGTTTAAAAACAAAACATGCATTTTAACGAATTTTATCAAATTATAGATTCAATATTTGAATATATTTTTTCTGATATTTTTAACCGAAAAAATCTTAAATAATAAAATTACTTTACAAGGCTTGAAACAGATTCTTTAAATGTCAGTTTTTTAGAAAAAACGATGTTAAACGGAGAAATATTTTTCATATATGAATATTTCTTCAGCAAACTGATTTGAAAAAAAAACGAAAAATATATAAAGTTTCTTTCAAGCAAACGACAAGTAATTCTATGTGAAAAAAGGTTTTATAAGTAATAGAATAAATTTCATTAGGAGAACAGGAGACATAAAAAGTAGACTATCTAATTTTATCTTTGGCAAAAGCTATTAGCATAAAATTTCAAGTGTTAAGCTTTAAAGAATTATTGTATTATATTTGAAATATATTTGAATTATTTTATAAAACATTCTACATTCGCAGGACTGTATAGATAGGACAAATGCTGTAGCCCTATAGGAAAATGTAAAATATTTTACACTCGGGAAAATAACGAGAAAAGTGGTTTAGATAAGTTACTAACATTTGCTGAATTGTGCGCCTGGAAAAATTATACCAGAACATATAAAACGTAATAGTGTATTCTAAACTCGTTCTCTTTTATCACATTTTTGTCCAAGTATTCTTACATTCCGAAATAAATACTCTATGAAACTAATAAAAATATTAAACTATTTTTCTGAAAACTGCGTTACAATTCCTTATGCACTTTTTTTTTTATTATTCAAAATGGAGCGCAACATTTTAAAAGAGGGAATTCTATGAAATAAACAGCATGCAGAGTAATAAAATGTCGGAATGATAGTTTTATTGTGGTTAACATTTCTTTTCATGTCTGCATACATAAATTTTATTGCTTTAACTGAGAATATGTTGCGTTTAATGATGCTTAAAGTATTTCGTAATAATGTTTGTTGCTCAAGTGGCTTTAGAACCTATAGAAAAGTTAACATGATTTAAAAAAAATACAAATAAGGAGAGAAGTAAAAATTATTTTCCACAAATAGCAAAATTAAAGAAATAATATCTCAAAAATAAGAGAAAATTTAAAATTTACAAATATATTATAATAAATTACTAAAATAAATTTGTGTTCCGTAATTTTTTCACATATAAATTTTGAATATATTCATAAGTCATTTCGAATATAAAAGCTCATTACGTGAACTCTTGAGTTGCTGTGATTCTTAAATTTAAACAAAATTTGAATTTATTTTTAATTAGACTATTAAAAAAGGCATTTTTTTGAATTTTAGGATGGTATAAAACTAATTTTGCGGCTGTATTAATTTTGAAAAATAATAGTGAAAAAATATTAGAATTTCAATTAATTTTTAATTAATAATTTTAATTAAAATTTCAAAAAGAACTCTTAACTGAACACTTTCATCTTAAAAGATATTTTGATGCCAAATGTAATAAGTGACCGATAGTTTTGTAAATAACCAACACACATTGGTCTCTACAGCTGATGATGATAAATGTGTGTGTACTGTTTAGTTAACCAATTTTTTTAGTAAAAAATACCAAATTTGATAGAAGTGTATTCTTAAAACTGCTGAAACGTTCACCATGGTGGCTGTATTTTCTTAAATTTTAATCAATGAAGAATTTCAACGATATTGTCAAAATAACATTCAAAAAGTTTTTTTATAATTAATACCAATTTATGCCCCTCATAATTAAAAAATATATCTTTAGTAAATTTTAAATTATATATTTCAGAGCTAAAATTTGATTTAATTCTTTTTCATTGTCGCTACTACTATTTCAACTCGACTATTTTTTTTTCATTCTTTCAAAAACTTTATTTATTTTTCCATGTAGAATTGATCTCAGTATAAAATGCTTGCATTTATTAAAAAACTTTGAAGTGTCATTGTAGTACAATTACAAAGAGAATTTGAATACAAGAGAATTTTTATAACACGAAAAATAATAAAAGATCACAAGATAACTTTTACAATACAAAGATATAAGAGAATGCGAGACTACAAGATAACTCTTATAATACAGAAAGTAAGAGGATACAAGACTCAAGAGAACTCTTAAAACACAAGAGTACACATATAAGAACCAAGCAATGAAGAAAATTTTTGAAAGGCCTCGTATTTTTAAAACTGCTTGTCTGTAATATTAAGCAATGGCTAAAACTGTTGATAGAAAGTACTGCCTCCAAAGGTGGATGATTTTTAATATTGTTAGAAATTTAATCTTTGAGCAATTGTTTTTACTCTACTATTGCTAGCTTTATAAAACTCTTTATTGAAGTGCGAACAAACCATGTTTTTGAAATGGATATTTCTCTTTGTACTTGGCAGAAAATAATGCATTAAAATTTAAAAATCGTTATATTAATTGAAATAATAAATCCCTTTGGTATTATATCCGTATTAATAAATAATTGCTTCATTTTTTTAGTTAGTGAAAATAATGATCAATATAAGAGTTCTTCACTTTGTTTAATTAGAAATCCACTGAAATATACGAACAATATTTTACCGCATTATGGTATATATTTTAAAACACACTTTAAATTACATTTATAAATTGGCGGTGTCTATGTATGGTGGATTTATTATTTGTATTTAGCTGATTCTTTTAAGAAGCTTTTAGTCCCTGCATTTTAATTTTTTTAAATCGATATTTTATTTTATGAAAATTTTACAGATTCTTCAAGCTTCCATTTGCTTGAAATAAGATCTAATCAAAATGAAATACTCTAATCAAGATACTATAGCTAATTTCTAATTTATTCTTTATATATATACTTTATGTTAAAAACTCTTCAAAATAAGCAGATACTAATATTTTGTTTCCTTCAGTAAATGCACGTTTAAAAAATATCAGTAAGCAGAAATTTAAATTCAATCCTGTGGCCCTTTAATAGATCCAGTATATTTCTTTATGCTTGATATCATCACATATTCAGAATTTCAGGCAATGAGAACGTGGAGAAGGCTTCTAACTTTGCAATTGCTATAGAGGGCAACCGCAATTACTTCTTCATCTAACTTATAAAGCATACATCTCATAAAGAGATTTCTCATAAAAAACATAGATCTAAAAGTGCCTATAAGAAGTCATTGGAAGACAAACAGGGTCAATTTCTAGTTTATTGAATTACTTAAAACTAAATAGCCAGCATGATATATATCCAAAAGCAAAATTGGCACTCAATGGCAAGTACGACTTTAATGTTCTAAACCAAACTCATAGATTCATTTACTCAACATGGCATCCATCACATGATATAGAGCAATTCAAGCAAGCTTTAAATCAGTGTAGTCAAATACATTTAACTGAATTCTGTCTACGATTAGTCAAGTAATATCTTTGATTCATGTAATTGTTGCATGGGAGAATTGGTGCATTAGGGAATAGACCATTTCTATTTATGATTTCAGGCAGTTTGTGTTGTTGTTGCTGTTGTGTTGATAACAATAACGGCATACATTTTGTAATATTAATGACGATTGTGGATAGATCTGAGTCATCCAAACCATGAAAGCTTCTATACACAGAATCTATTAGCATTGCAATTTTTGATATTCTGAGAAATTATCTATTAACATTAAAAATATTGTTTACTGATTGGTTAATGAACATTTTTTTTTCTTTCTAGAAAACTTAATAGGAAAATTTTAGCACAGAGCTACGATTTTGAAGTATCGTCATATGAATCCGTAGCCGGTGATGGGAATTCAAATGACTCCACGTTGTTCATTAATTCTGATCATTATGTGGTATACTGTCCTCGAATACAGTCAGCGTCTCAGTAATTCCAAGTTGTTCTTTCAGCAGAATAATGGCAAAAATCTAAGTCTGAACAAGTATGTATAAGAGAGTTATTCTTTTACAATAGTTTTGATGTTATTTATGGAGTAATTTACTCCATGCCTCTGAAACTGGTTTTAATTTCAATGATTGAAAAAAAAATTAATACTAAGAGATATTACAAAAAAAAACTGTGGCTGTTAAATATATATTTATATCGAATATAACTTTTTATAGTTACATATATTTCATAGACTTGACTATTATATGGATTATATGTTAGAAAAATATTAATTTTATTTAAAAAATATTTTCTTAAGCATTTTGAATATTTCTTAAATATATATTATTTTTGTAATGGATATATTGGCTGTAGTGTAATTGTTGGAAATTTTTAGATTTCATAAAATGAAACTTCTATTCCCTAAAAGGGAATTTCAAAATTAATTTAACATTTATGGAAGAGGCTTCTCATAATTTATTTTGGATCAGATTTAATAACTTTCCACTGAAGTTCTACGTAGGAAACGACCGTTTCATGATGGAGTATAAGCAATGCATTAAATCTCCACCGTTTGGAGTAACGGAGTAAAGATAACTATTGATTTTTCGCAGGGGAGATCCCGTCTGTACTTTTAACAGCAAATGCTATTTTCCGAAAATTTACTGCTGATTTTAAAAATTTACAGCACATAAAATCTAAGGGAACTTTTACAGTTTTTCGTCATCATTTTTATAACTTTCGAAAAGTTTTATAGTTTGCCATTTTCTATTTTTAGAAATAACAATATGAAAAGCAGAGCAGCTGCTGAATTTTTGTTATCTTGATTTCTGGTTCGTTAGTACTAGTTGACCCTCATTCTCATTTTTATTATCTTTAAACAAAACGCTTCTATTTATTGTTCTGTTTAGTTATAGCTACCAAAATGTTTTGTGATCCTCGATTTTTATTTTAAATAGCTCCATATAACCAAATTTCAAGACAATCCTTACATGACGTTTTGATCTCTAATATCAATATATGCTCGATTAGAAGAAACTAGCATTTCTTCAATTTGGGAAAAAAACCTTTGAAATACATTTAGCAATAATTATTTATGACAAGAAAGTAAAAATGAATGAATACTGTTGAAAAAATTAGGAAATGTAATATTTGTATAGTCACTCTACCTTATAGTTAAAGTATTTAAACACTTTTTAATTCATTGATATTAGAAATAAAAAAATCTGCTTGATTAAGTTATGATGGTATGGATTTCATTATTTTAGAGCAATTATTGTATGTTTCATAAATACAACTCCAATGATATAATAATGATTTAAGAAAACCCTTTAAATGACCTAATATTGCATAATATAGTGATATTATGCAATGCTTCATACGATAGTCAATTTTAGTAGTAGAAAAGTAAAACGCATTTGCTAAAAATATTAACATATCAAGATTATGTAGAAAATTTGAATAATAGAATTAGCAGATATTTTCTCAAATGCATTTTTATAATTGCTTATATTATTCGATTTTATTTTTGGCTGCAAATGTACATGTATTTGCAATGGTTCTTTGTTTAATAGCTGTTTAAAAAAAAACTATTTGGACTTTCTGATTATTAAAGTATAAAACTGTCATTTGTCTAATATTCCATTATATTTCTTCTATAGAAAGTTTCAATTTTTAACTTAACTAAGCTTTAACATAGACCATTTAAATATATTTCTGCATGAATTCAAATGAAGAAAATTTCTGTTTTTTGTCGAATATATGAATAATATCATGTGATCGACTAAATAGGCATAATTTGAATCAGTTTATATTCGAAATGTGCATACGTTATGCTTTTGCTTACAATCAATCAAATTTTCAGTCGCAGACTTTGAGGGCCCAAACACTCAATTACAGTAAAGAACCAGTTCATAAGCTCTGTCCGTCATCAATCGTTCTTCAATGCGCCACATTCCGCAGTATCTACATCCAGATTCCCCTTGTTCTCACTGTATTATGGGTTTTTTGAACGAAAGGGATTTCTCCGAATATAAAGCATCCATTAAGAAGTAGCAATATCCGAATTCCGATGAAGTCCAACTATGAAGATATTGATGGAAGAGGCAAAGAAACTTTGTAATCGGTGTTTGTGCATTTGTAATAACAATTACTTGACCAAACTGCATAATTATTCAAGTAGATTTGAGGTTTTTCTACTTGAATTAAGCAAGGACATGTATAAAAATATTTAAAGAAGCATTAAAATCCAATAATTTGAAAAATGCGTAACTATGGAAAGATTCTGTTTGAAAAGAAATCATGGACATGAAATCAGATTTACTTCAAACATAATACCAGATTTCATATGTTGAATAGTTTAAGAGCAGGCCGCCAGATGGTGCTGTGGTGTCTTCTTTCATTTAGAAGCACAACTCTAAAAATGAGATGTTCTTTTTCCCAATAAATGAACATTTCAATCGTTCGTATTCCAAGCTATCTCAAAAAATGATTGTTAGTCCAACAATAAATAAAGTTATTCCTTATATTGATGTTAATATCAATAATGGAAGATGATATTTTTGACCAAACATTATCCTATCATTTTAAGGTTGTAAGTTAAAAACTTTGAAAGTTAAAAATATTTGATGCCGAAAATCATCATTTTAGAATAAATAAAACAATTCTGTCACCGTGCTTTTCTTTATTGATTTCTAAATTATCCCCATACTTTGCACAGTATTGTATTTTGCAAAGTTATTAAGTTTGTTCTTTACTGATAAATTTATCAGTTACCCCTAGATTATAGTAAATGTTTATTTCATTAAATTAGTAGAAAATTATTTATTTTCCTCTTTCTTCTCTCATCAAGAAGGCTAAGATGTTTATATCTTTTTTCTGTTACAGGCCTGTCTCTCATTTGAACCTATCCAGCGCAATAATCATCGATCAGTTCAGTCTTATATGCTTCAGATGTTTTTACAAAATATTAAATCGTCATGGTCTTCTTTTTCATTATTTCACTTTTTTTAAAAAACAGAATTTTTTTTTAACTGCAGATGTTTATTTATATTAATTTAAAAAAATATTTCAGCAAAGAACGGTCACTAAAAATAGCTCTCCAATTAAAAACTAAATAAGTGCTTAGACAGTATTAAAAAAGCAAGTATAAATGTTGAGCAATGTGATATTAATCGCGAAAGGAATTGCTGAAGAAAAAGAATCCGACTCTGATATCTTGTTATTTATTTTTATAATTAGATTAATCCTTCTTTGCCTGTTGATGGAAATTTCCATCATTGCATTTAGCGAATAAAGCATTGTACTCAAAACAGATGTATTGTAAATTGTTTGTCTCTGGTAACTTTTCTTCACGATTATTAAGCTATAAGAAATGTAGTTGTTATAGAAAAAGCAAAAGCTACCATCGTTAAAGTGGATTTGAACTGTTTTTCACCATATTGTTATAGTGGGAAGATACTTAAGATTTCTTGAATATTTTTTATAGCCAATCTAAGATTTTTTTGCAATAATGAGTTATAATAAAAGTGCGATAATGGGAGGATAAATTTAGAAAAGTGGGTCATTGAAGACTCGGTATTTAACTTATCATGTAAATTTTTATGATGATGGAGACTTCCATCATATTGTTTTTCAAATTATTTCATAACTGGGGGTCTCCGATTCCTGCTCGCTTATGTTTGCCAATCTCCAGAAATTGATAACGAAGTTCTTCTCTGATCGCTTTGCAATCTAAGCCTCACTTCTCTCGCTCGCCATTTTCTAAGCCAAATTTATCTAGCAACAGATATATTTAGATTCAATTTATTCCAAAATATGATAAATCAATGAAAGAAATAAAAATGTAAAACAAAAAGTACTCGTGAAAAAAATCACCTGCATCAGTGTATTTTTTAAACACAAATAACCTTTCATTTCTATATATACACACATAAATGAAACAATTTTATTAATAAAATGTGCTTTTCTCTTCTTTGTTTCAAATTTGGGACAACATATCATAAAAACAGAATAAAAACTTAATATTAAAAAATAGAAAAAAAATTCTGCTTTTCTCAAAATTGTTCAAATTTGGAAGCTACACACCATATCATATTTACAAAAAAAAAATTGTATCATATTACAAAAAAATGTCTAAAAGAAGTTATTTTCAAATTAAATCCATTAGGAAACTTCTCTACCTACACATAAATGTTTAACCCTATCTTGTTCATTGCGATTGGATTTCATTAAGAAAGGTTCTCTCATTATTTCGACTTATTTTCGCTTTTTCAACAATTTGGCTGATACAGCTCAAGATAAACTCAAGGTAAAAAGCTTTTGCCCGTTTTTTTTTCTTCTAACTTATAAATTTTTGCAAGAATATCTTTCGTTTGAAATCAAATCAAAGCCCATGTTGATGTTACCGGGCGAGATCGAAGTGATGCCAAACGGTGATTAACAAACTTAGCCTAATTTTCCTCCACGTAAGCGTTTTATACGTATATATTATGTATTTAAACTATGATTTTTTAAACATTTTCCTTTGAATGAGTTTTATCACCCTGATTTATTTCACAAAAGAAGAAAAATCAGGCAAACGAGGGTTAAATCATATTGAGATTCTCCAAAATGCTTGATAAAAGAATAAGAAAAATAATTTATGAGTCTTCACTTATCTTTTGCAGTTTCCAGAATCGATCCATGCGTTATCAAGCTGGCTCATTTTCTCCAGGGTTAGTCGGAGTCAACATTAGGAGTAACCATCCGGTATGATTTCATATTCTAGGCCATTTCTCCCATCCATAACATAAGGAACAAAAACTCACAATAAATACACATTCATTCCGTTGCCAAATCCTGACAGCTAAAAAGCTGTGAGATATATTATCCCAGCAGGCAGCTGAATTTGTCCACATAGGGTACAAAAAAATATTCTTCATCTTTTATGCCTGTCAACAGGACCCCGCAGAATATTGGTTAAGAAATGGAGAGTATTTTGTGACTTCTTTTTATTTATTTCTAAAAAGAAATGAGATGATATTAGGCTACATTTCAGAAAATGGAGGAGAAAACTTGGTTTGCTGTGACAGTGGGATTATAGACAGTGGTTTATTGGTTTTGAAGCTACTGAGACTTCTCCATTTTTTTCGAAACGCATTAACAATTTTGAATTAAAATAATATTTTTTCTCATTCATATGCAATTCTTATTACTAAAAACATTGCTTCATAGCAGCATTTTTATCACAAATTAATCCATTTTAAAAGTGGAATTCTTAATAATTTGCAGGTGAATAAAGTAAGTAAATTATTGTGTAACAGTATTACAGGAAATATTACTATTTGTGGTACATTTCTAAGCAATGAATTAATACCTTCGATATAAAGATAATATGCCCTTAATATCTATTTTCGTCACACGTTTTTTGGTGGTGTTGTTACTGATGGTACTTGTTATTGACAAACCAGTTGACTAAGGCAGCGATTTCAAGCCTATATTTTTGTGTCTCTTTTTTTTCAGTAGCCCCATCTAGGGCCAAGAGTACGACATAGCTACTCACGCGTCACAATCCTTTCTACGGGGTTGTCTTCATTCATACATTTCATATATTCATCCCCATACAGTAATTTATACCTTAACCAGAGAACAATCCCCTCTGATCCAGTACCCCCGGTGGCATTACTCTCGACATGGAGGATTGTGTGACCACAACAAATGTATATGTGCGCCGGTCACCACCAGACAAAAGTAGTCTTAATTATCATTTAAGTATACGTAATATACTAATAGTATATATCTATAATAAATAAAATCTGTGCCTTTGGCGACCAAACTGTTCGCTCTTTTTATTATTGAATTTTTTAGCTTGAAACGATATAACAAGGGTATTTTTAAGTAAATTTCAACGCATTTTGGATACAACTGAAAGACATACATTCATTTGAATTAGACTTCTATAAAGTAATGTAAGATAATTTAAAGATTGTATATTTTGCAAGTGAAAACGAATGTGAAAATTTTATGCTGCACGTAATATCCGAGAAAAGTAATTCTTTGATTCAATTTTAAAATAAAGATATGACAAGCAATTGAATGTTTCATTGAATGGGTTGTAATTTTATCTTAATATTGTGTCATACTGAAATTAAAGAAAATTTAAACAAAAATACTAACAACAATGAAAAAAAATTATATTTAAAAATGAAATTATTGTAATGAGAAAACTGTTTCAATTTTAAAATGATGCAAAAATCATATCATTAAGATAATACATTTGGAAGATATGAACACCAGTTTCTACAATAAAGTGTTCCATCCGGATATTCATCTAATGGCAGTTAAGCCTGTTTTTTGTCTCCATAAATTTTTGCCTTCTATAATTTTGATTTATTTTTCATCTTTTCGGGGACTTTACGAAGTTGCAGAGTAAACCCAGTGATAATTTATAATAATATTTTGAAGCTTCATCTGTTGCGTGTACTGTTGAATTAAATGAATGTTATAGAAGTTTTCAACAAAGTAATCAAAAGATTATTATGCTTTATTTACATTTGGTTGTTTGCATTCGACAGTTTGTAATAATATCGATGTTTATGTAATTTCTACAGCACATATGTATCGAATCGCATTATAATATGAAATTGCTGAATATCATATAACTAGCTTTATCCTCTCAACGTTGTCAGTAGCATAACATCCAAAAGAAAAAATTAGCTTTTAACATAAGTTTAAGCTCCACCGACAGACAATCAGTTGACCACAACAAATCCTGTCAATACTGCTGCATTCAGTGGTGGCGGGGCTGTCGATGTATACAAGAAGAAGGGTATGACAGATAATATAAAACAAACATAAAGTATATTTATAAATTATGAAAAATGACTACAAAGCAATTTTTATAACACACATTCGGAAATATTTAGATTGTTAAAAAAGGTAAAAAATATGATATGTCCATAGACTAAATAATTCTTTAAAAATATGCATGAAAAAAGTTTTTTTAAATATTAAAAAAAAAGTCTTTGTACTTACTGTTTCACTTTTGTTCAACAACTCTGTATAATGATATGAAAATAAAATTCAGCTTGCTTCATAATATTTCTTTGTAAACTCTATTGGCTCATTTAAGTTAGGAATCGTTGTAAAAAAATCAGACGTAAACAAAAATATGCACTGCATATACATACGACCGATCTTACTATTTGAGCATGCACAATTTGAGGTTTTTCGTACTTGCGAAGGTAAGTGCCGAGCATAGACACTGCTGTTTTACGCATGTGCAAATCGTGGATATAAAGGAATTAAAACCACAATTATAAAACTTTTTTTTATTTTGATATGACCTCGATATATTAACTTTAATCTTTGAAACTTTAAACAATAAATGCCCTATTAAGTAGTACAAATACTCTACTGTTAGTAAAGTATTTCTTGTACTCTTCTTTTTTCAAAAAAGGAGAAGGAAGTTTTCAGGAGACTTCATTTTATACTATGTATAGATATAATAAAATTTTGATCAATCTTGTGCAACAATGTGTAAAATACTGTAATGACTGTGCAATAAAGATAAAATTAGTCAATAAATAAGAAAGAATTTATCTAAGCTATAAATAAAATACAGCTTTCAATTGCTTTCCATTAGTTTTCTGATATTACCTAATGTCTTTGTCAATCAGGATATCAGAACCATGATCTGGAGCAGAAACATTAAATGCTCCCCATTTCTGTTGTGATTTCATCTTAATAGGTTTGTAAGCAGAGAAATGGAAATGAATTAGTTTGGAAATAAAATTTAATTGGCCGTAAAAATAAAGGAACACTCAAGATTCTCTGTTTTGTTGTTATCTAAGTATCTGATTCATAAAAATATATAAATAAATTTCTCGTTTCAGAACATTGTGATCCAATGAGAATTGTGAATGTGAATGAATTTTAAAAGCATGTTTTTTCCACTACTTTATTTTTGCATTAAACTCATATTTCACTATGATTGATGTATAAAACGTGGAAATTTGATTTGTCTCATGATACAGCAAGTAAAATTCCAAAAACTTTAAAAAATAATGAAAATATTGTATTTCAAAAAAATTTAATCAGTAAATCTAAAAATGGCGAATATAATGTTCTAAATATATTTCTTTAATTAAATTTTTACACCTGTAACAATGGGTTGTTAAAAGTGACTGCTCTGAAAAAATGCTGTTGTAGGTGATGTTTTAATGATCTAGAAATTATAATACGGCTCAAAGTTTAACGGATCAGTAACTACATGCAAAAGAGAACAAAAAATTTCCTCTTCAGAGTCATGAAATAAATGATGTAAAAATATTTAAAAACAAATTTAAAAAATTGAATCTGTAATTTTTTAGTTAACATGTGATAACATTATTTTTTTAAGTCAAGTGTAGCAATCCGATAGAAAAACAGCAAATTCTTGCATGAATTGTATTTGACTAACACCAATATTTAGAACAGTGATTGTTTTTAATCTTCTCAAAATCAACCGAGTTCAAACAATTTTTTCTCAGGGTCAACATTATTTTTCGTGATAATCCAGTGTAAACAAGTCTGAAGCAATCACATGACTATCAGATTAAGGGATGCGTCAATATTTAGAAAGCAACGGTTTTCTCCCCTTTCAGAATAATGGAGTTCCAAAACTTTATTTCTTAGATAGAAAAATTATAATTACAAAATTTTTTTATTTAATATAACTTTCTTTATATCACCTCGCTGTTTAGTGTTTATTTCTATTTTCTTCGCTGTATGATAACTTCTTATAATTCTGCCTTTTCTTAGCCAGATAGGAGAATCGGGTATCGGTCTTTTGTTCCAAGTAGTAAATCTTTTTTGTGATAAGTTGCCAAATAGAACATCTTATTTATTTATAATCTAATAACCCTAAAAGTAAAAAAAAATGATGATTCAAAAGCGATAAATCATCAATTTTCTGCCCTGCACTTTGAGACTTCCAAAAACTCTAAACACAAACAGCATCATATTCTCACATTATAAAAAATATATGAAAAAAATTAAAAATATTTGACCTTCAAAAATATTTCAACCGGAAATTAAACATTTTTGTTTTTAAAATTAATCGATAGTTTTATTAAATCAAAAACAATTCAAAGACTCGAATAAACAAACTGTGAAAATCTTTTCTGGATCAAAAATCGAACTTTCATTTTAAAGGAATGGCAAAGAAGAAAAAAAAAAGGAAAAAATAAAAAGAAATATTTCCAGACTTGCTATCGAATTTCCAGACAAAATAAGCAGCTCTTCCATTGGCGATAACAGATAAAAAATAACTGGTCTCACAAAATCAAAGCAGGAGAGAACTTATCTCTTGTTATCGAAGAGATCACAGAATGCTAGAAAATAGGAGAGCACAAATTCCTGATGCATTTCGTCACTCTTTGTTTTGTCTTTTCATCCTAATCCGCTCAGACCTCTTTATGTTTAGACCAGCTTTGTTTACTTGACTCTAGGGTTAGAAGGTGAGGTGGTTCACGGATTCCAATTTATTATTCAGCTTTCTGTGTTCTATTTGATGGCTTGACAACCTAGTCAACAACTTGACTACGAGTTAGGTCTTTCTTATTCAGGTCTTCTAAGTAAGTTTATTCGACATTTTATGTGAATTTCTTGTTTATATATGTTTGGGGTATGTGATTATTTTGAGGGTAAAACTTTACTGAAAGAGTTTTATGGAAAAAAAGGCTCATTGAAAATGGCGCAGTATAAGTTTTATGAAGTTACTTTGTAAATTATTAATTTTTTCTGGCTTTAGTAATGTATTCTTCAAAAATTAATGTGATTTTGTGAGGGTTTAAGTTTTAAAAATTCTTGAAAGAGCTAATTGTTTATGCCAAAAACAAATAAAATAAAGGACCTCTAATGTATTCCATTGAAAGAAAAAAAAGTTGAACAAATTTTTTTAGTGGAAGAGTATTTAAAATATTTGATTAAGCTAAAGAGAGATTCATTTACTTAGTATATTAAAAAATAGCTTTCTTCTGCAAGCTTTTTGTAAATACCTTTCCTAATCTTTCTCTAAAATACTAAGAATAATTTAAAGTTGATCTTTCATCTATGAATGCATTTTCGTCTAATATTTCTTTAGTTTTTGAAAACATATAAATATCAATCACACTTCATTCTAAATTGCTATAACTCTATATTAAAACATGGTCTTATCTAATAACTTTTAGAATAACAAGTTATGGAAATGTTTGGTAATTAATATTTGTTGGTATGTATTCTTTAATCTAAAAATTTAGGTATTATTTTCGATAAGTCTTGTATATTATCTAATCCTCTTTCTTCTAAAAATTGTTCAGTATTAACAGGAAAGTTTAAAAGGAAATTTTATCAATAAAATGTACTCACCAGAAAAATATCAATATTTAAAAACTAATTTTTTAAAAAGTGGTGATAGCTTTTTTTCTTTTAGTTTTCTTACTTAAAGTATTTCAAAATTATTACATGAAAAAAAAAACAGTTGTGAAAATACGCCTATCACTTTTTTTTTAGTTTTCAGAAGAGGAAAGGATTAAATAGTATACAACGCTAATAATTATCAAATTTTTAGACTAAAGTATAAATACAAAATATTTTAGAAACATGAACCTTTAAAAAGTTATTATACTATAGAATGTTTTAATATAGAGTAACTTCTATTTACAATAAAAGGTGACTGATATTTATATTTTATCAATGACTAAAGAAAATATTAGACGAAAAAGGCATTCAGAGATGAAAAATCTTCCTTACAGTTATTTTCATTATTTTAGAAAAAAACCTGGGAGAAAAACTTAAGAGAACTTGATGGAGAAAAGCTATTTTTGAAAAATATACTAAGTAAACAAATCTGTCTTTAACCTAATCAAATATTTTAAGTGCTCTTCCACTTAAAAAATTTGCTTAGCTCTTTTTTTTCTTTTAATGACTTAAGAGGTATTTTACTTTATTTGTTTGGAATAAACATTTAGATCATTTACAATTTTTCTTTTTTTTATTTCGAAAGATAAATTATATTGCTTGATTAAAGTATTGATTAAATTTTAAATGATGAAATTATTATTAAACTTGAATGATTAAATTATTAAACTTGATTAAATTTTAAAGTATTACTTAAAAATTTAAATTGATATTTTTGGTATGAACTTATGATATTAAATATATAATTTAATAATTAACAATTGCTAGTGGACATACGAGCATTTATGGAAATGATCGGGTCGACTGCTTTGCAAAGGCTATCACTAAGCAGAAAATCGACATTGCCGTTAACATTCCTAATTCCTTTTATAGGAAGATTACGAGAGAAAACATGGTGGAAGTTTGGAATAAAGAATACCTCATTTCAAATAATGGTAGCCTAACAAAAAAAAAATTCCCATCCATTGATGAGAAATTGTCATGCCATTATTTTTGTACAAATTATAGAATAACCTAATTACTCACTGGTCATGGTAACTTTAAAAGCTATCTATATAAACTTAACTTGTCACCATCATCTATCTGTGATTCTAACATTGGTGGCGAGGAAACGGACATGTGCTCATTCTATATTCCAAGTTTGCCGGAGCAAGACAGAACCTAAGACTGTCTCTCCAAGCCATTAATATAAAGTGGTCTCCAGATTTTTATCAACTTGTCTCCGCCAGAAATGCTCTTGAAAATTTTTGTAAATTTATTATTGACGTCTGTTAAATTTTCTTATTCGTGATTTATATTTTCCTATTTTATTTCATTCCTATATTAATCTATCATAATTGTTAAGTTTTCTTTATTCTTTTGTTATGTGTTGTATATTTACTTCTGTAAGCACCACAAAGTATCTTCGTGGGATACTTTGTGGTGCACGGGGATTTTATAAATACTTCAATAAAAAAATAATAGACAATGCCCCGATTAGTTGCAACAACTCTGCAAATTTCCACTCTTCAATAAAATATACACTCACGGAAAAAAACCCACCAAGAAATACTTGTACTCGATAAATAAAATTTGGTAGGCACATTTATGTATCTTAAACATGATATCGATTCAAATTTCATATTTCTCGCATAAGTGCGTTGATAGTGGCATCATTCAGAGCATGCAAATCAGATTTTCTTTATACGAGTGTTAAAATATTTGTAAGCTTTTATTATCTAACAAATTTGAAGTATTTTGTTAATGTTAGCCAAGCATACCTTTAAGAAGACGAAAAACCCATTATGAAAGTTCATCGAGTTTGAATAAAGTCTTGTAATAGGAGTACGATATGATGGATTTTCGTTTTATGATATTTCAGAAAGACTTGGTCAGAATGTAAACCCTTTGCATGATTGTTGCGATCAGTGGTCAAAGGATAGTAATACCTCATGATGATCAGATTCCTGGTGGTAACGTGGCACTACTGAAAGGGAATACCTCCATATTCGGTGTACGGATGTTGCGCATCCTATTGCATTCCCCTCAGAAACTTGAGCTTCAGTTGGTATCACAGTGATACAAAGAGCTGTTAGAAATTGCTTACTTCGAGGACAGCTGCAAGCCTGGTGTTCTGTAGCGTTCCTTCCAATGACTCCAAGCTATTGTCATTTGCGACGCAAGAGTTGTCGTGTCAGAGCTCATTGGAGGACAGAGTGCAGACCATTTTTGTAAGTTGATGAAAGCAGATTCTGCCTTGGTGACTGTGATGGCCTTGTGCTGGTCAGAATTAGGCCAAGAGAACGCTTGCAATCAAACTGTCTGTGGTCTGGGTACACTGATCCTACGCTTAAAGTCATAGTCTGGATAGCAATTTTCTATGACAGTAAGACGACTCTCGTTGTTATACAAAATATTCTGACTGCTAATTTGTACGTCAGTCTAGTAATTCAACCTGCAGAATTACCATTCATGAACAACGTTTTAGGTGAGTTTTTCAAAAGTATAATGCTCGCTCTCATACCACAATTGTAATGCAATATTCACTACAGAGTATAGACATGTTACCTTGTCCTGCGAGATCACCAGGGTATTATTGACTCTATTTGAGCAAGTGTGGGATGTCATTAAACGTCATCTCCAGTATCCTCCACATCACTGACTGTCCCATTACTAACATAATAAGTACAACAGGCATGGAACTCGATACCACAAATTGATATTCGGCGTCTATATGACACAATGCATACATGTTTGTAGGTTTACATTCAAAAATTTGGAGGTTACACTTACTATTAATGCAACAGATTTTCAAATTTTAAGTGTATTTTCTTTAGCTTAAATTTACTTGTGATCCTGAAAATTATACCAATTAAACATGTTAATTAGATTAATGAACAGTCCAAATTTTATTACTCTACAAGAATTTTCTCTTCAGGCTGGGCATTTTTTTGGCCATTGTAGAATTATATTATAATACAAACGCCAGTGTTTTTTTTTATTTTGCAGATAAAAGCTTAGCACTAAACTATACTACGAAAGTTTTAACAATGCCCTTATTTGGAAAGAGTTTTGTGATTTTATATATTGAAAGGGTAATAGTACAATACAATATTGATATAAATAATAAATACTGAAACAATAATCCCTTATTTAAGCTGTATGAATACATGAATAGAATTTACCCCGTCTGGATTATATTGGATCTGGTGAATCCATTTATATTAAAAATGTTATTTAATGACATGCATACAATTATAAGATTAATCCAGATTAAATGCACAATTCTGCAAACTTCCACACTTCACCAACGTGAGGAATGCTTAACTCAACGTCAGATTTAAATGCCCCCAGACTACATCTAGAGTTAAATCACTATCCGATCTCTAATTATACGATCTCGGAGATATAACCTAAGCATCGAATTCCATGTAGGAAATTTTTCTCAAGGGTATTATTTAGAAGGGCTTTGTGACTTTATATATACGAAGAGCAATACTACAATTCAATATTGAAATAAATGCGAATGCGAAAGTAGTAGAATGCGAAATGCTCTTGTTTTTAATGAAGAAAACTCATCTCCTGTCCAAAATTCAAGGAGTGATTTATTACTATATTGTATTTTGGTTTCGCCACTTGCCGTGAAGTCTATGAAGGTTTCTTCATCTTCAATTGAGAGTCATTTCGTAATATTTTGAAATGGATCCTTCACAAACTTGTAACTTGATATCAGTTTGTCGTCAGCAAGAAAGTACTTTTTAAAATTCTTTGCTAGCATTGCTGAATGATTTTTAATGGTTACAAAAACAACTTTTACATGTTGATCTTCAACCTTTTACATGTTGATCATTCAAATTTGCAAACAGTGTTAAGTTTTCAGGCTTTAAATTTCTGCTCCACAATTCCAGTTTCCAACAAAAAGCATTAACCTTATCACTCGTATCCAATATATGTGTATTTGCTCCCTGCAGTTGAAGATTCGAGTTATTTAATTTCTCGAATATGTCGACCATGTAGCTCAATTTCATCACAAATAAACTATCGTTAAAATTCTCAGCTTCCAGTCTGTTCTCCTCTTTTAGGAAAACGGCGAATTCTTTTCTTAATTCATAAAGACGCTGCAACAATTTCCCTCATGATAACCATCTTGCTTCGCAATAAAATAGTAACTCACCCATTGAACTGCACAGAATGTACTGCACCCATGTCTTTACAAAGTGCGGAAAAGATTCTTTATTTCAGAGGTCTCATTTTTTTTATAACTTACTATGGTTACATTCGTAGTTAACACAATATTCAAACCAGTTATCATTTCTTTGGAAGGCAAAGCTTCTCTGTGAAACACGCGATGTGACCAGACGCAGTGTGACGATTTTTGTTTCACAGGTGCTTGAATACTTTGGAATCTTCTGGACATAGAAGAGCACCATCGGTGCATATTACGACGCAATTTTTCCAATCTATGTTTGCCTCGTATGTAATCATTTAAGATAGCAAATAAGGCGAGTGCTGTTGCTTTGAGTTATATTGGTTTGTAGAAAAGTAATTCTTCTACTACTGACAAATCCTCACAAAATCTAACATAGGCAATGAAATGAGCATCTTTAGTACTATCTGTTGCCTCACCGGGTTGTATTGAACACAAGTTGTCACGCATCTTCGACAAAAGCTGACGCTCTACATCTTCAGCTATATCAGAAATTCGACGGGCAAATTCTGGCACTCTAGAAAGAGGCATAGACTGCAATTGTTTTCCAAAATTATCTCCAAACATAATTTCTACAATCTCAATTGCGGCTGGTAAAATAAGCTCTTCACCAATGGTGTGAGGCCTTTTACATCTGGCTATTTTATATGAAACTTTGTAAGAGGCAATAAAAGCTTTTCCCTTCCTAGACAAAGTTTTTTTAAACAATGATTTTTATTTTTCATATGATTTTAATTTTAATTCGAAGAATTCTCTGGGTTTGTTTACGTACTCACTATGAAGCGTTTCCAAATGTCGTTTAAGTTTATTAGGTTTCATGCTGTCTGTCGCGAACATTTTTGAGCAAATGATACACAGGGGCCTTTCTTCTTCATATACTTCAGTACTAGTGAACCCAAAATTTAAGTATTCTTGAGAATATTTTCTTGATTTTATTTTCGGAACCACGCTCTTCTGTGTACTAGTTGATGCTTGTCTATCCTCTAATGCTCGCTTGCGCCCACTTGAAAATTTATCCATTATTCCACATAAGTCTGCTGCCTTGAATATTTAATACGGTGAATTGCAATTACACGAACATATTTATAACATACACATTCAGAATAGATTTAATAGCGATAGAAGGATCGACTCGAATGATATTTCTGGAATTGAAATTGGCGTCATAGAACTTTATCCATTTCCCTATGAGAAAACATTTGTTCACATCTGTGCACGCTCCTAACGTAACTTTTAAGCTGACGAGATAAATCGAAACTCCTCGCGAAATCTTGAGATTGCCCGACATGGTGGGACGCAAGAGAAATAGAAAGGCATGGGATTCGTTTTTTACCAATGCTGAAGATCGGTGTTGCAAAATGTCAATAAATTTACGTATTCTTGGCAATTTGTAAAGTTTAAAATTAAGGTTTTAGAGTAGTGTTAGATCCAAAATACCTAAAATACATTATTATTATATATTTTTTATTGTATGCGGTAGGGAGGGAGGGTGTGCACTAAAAATTATGATTGAAAATTGGGCCGTGAATACTAAAAGGTTGAGAAACACTGATTTAGACAGCTTGAATCCATGAATTTAATATGCTTTATATGGAGTATATAAGATCTGAAAAAGCTACTTACAATATTAAATTGTTGTTTAATGAAAGAAATTACCCGATTAAATGCAGAACACTACAAACTTTCACACTTCACCAACATTAGATTTTCAAAACTCGTTGTAAATTTTAAATACTTGCAAACTTCTTCTACAGTAAAATCATAATCCAAACTCAAATTATTCTAGATAAAACTTTAGTGGTCAGTCTAAATGAGAACGTTAACGAAATGGAATTATTTGGAAGTGGGTTATCGACTTTATATATCAAAGCGGCAATGGTAATATTGAATTAAATCTTAAATAATAAAGCAGCAATCCATTATTTAAGCGGCTTGAATCTATGAATATAATTTGCCTTATCTGGATTATATTGGATCTACCAAAGCTATTTATTATTGATAAGGAAAGGGGAAAAAATCCCCATCGACATAACTTTAAAAAATGAGGCTTGTTACGTGATTCAACGTCCTTTTAAACTCATTTCCAGCATACCGGGGCGCATTCATCATAAAACGTCCCTCTGCGCCCCGTTAACAAGGTGGCTGGTGACGTGCGCCCTGTCCATATATCTCCCATAAATGAACCAATCCTTCAACGACGGTCTCACGCGCCTCCGCAGATGCAAATCACGTTTAGGAATTTCGGAGTTTAAACCCTCGGAAAATTCCTTTAGAAAAATCTAATAAATCAACGTTTTTATTCCACACTAAATCAAATAGATCCATTCAAAATGTCTTCAGAACTTGTCAGGGTGGGTGAAGTAATAGAAATAACCCACAAAAGGGAAGGGGAACCTGAAGAAATATTGTTTTCTGATTAAAGCTGGTATTAGGTGTGCAATCGATAAGGCTTTGTTTATTCGCGTACTGAATTGAATATTGGGTCCCGCAGAAGTGATGTTAATGAAGAATTTTATTTGATTTGAAGTGATTGTTGAGGAGGGTTGGAGGATGGTTGACAGATGAAAAGTTTATTTAAGGATATTTACGTTTATCTAGATGAAGTTACAAAACTATCAAACCTGTTGTAGATCGTGTTTGCACTTTCTTTTGAATTTTTGAAGTGAATATTTGATTTTGAAGGGTTTTTTTTTAGATTTATCAGTTCAATGAAAAATACATGCTTCAGAAACCAGAAGAATAATTAAATTTCGTGTGTATGTAAGGTACGTAAGTGATAAATATCTCCGGTTAAGGAGTTAAATTTGAAGCTGATTTTTATCTATCAAAATTCTTTCCTTGCTATAATATTAAGCTGATCTCATTCCACGTTCTTAGGCAGACAATTAGCACACTCTGACTCCCTGAGGGAAGGGACAAAAAATTGCTAATCTAAACAAATACTTCTATGCGAAACGTGAGATTCCTTTGCTTAATTTGACACGTGTAAGAAATCTCTATCAGAATCTTATAGTATTTAAACACTGGGAAAAGCATCATCCTTCTGTTTCACTCTACTCTTAACCACTGGCTAGGTACATACGGTAGTCCCTCAAAGCTTATTGTACATAAAGCAGATCTATTGGGGTCATATTCTCCTTCTATACCCTATTTCATGTATAGAGGAAAATCGGGCAACATCATTGGTTTGCAATGCATGTTTTCTCTCTTTCAAATCTTGGATTTGATGTCTCTTGTAACTAGATCAAATAAACTGAATGAATTTTGATTTTTTATAATAATAAAAGTTCATCGATTAAAATCATAGAAATTTTTGAAAATGCTGTGCTGGAAGGCGAGTGCAACAAAAATAATTCTAATTCACCGTTCTGTTGAAATTTTTATTTGTAGATTTTGAAAGACAATAAATGAAATAAATATTTTAACTTCAATAAGTAATGTTTCAAATACTAGTTATGAATTTTAGAAGCTTGAAAACTTTTCCATCCAAAATACAAACTTGTTTAATGAGATTATTTTCGAAAGATTTTTATCTTTTCCTTATTTAGCAGTTACGATGTATATTTTTTTGGTAATTTAAGTCATTATAATATATTTAATTTTATTATAGGGTGATGGCTTATAATAATAATAGAATATATACAAATTGTTTCGTTTTATTAGAAAAACATTTGTAATCATTTTTTTTTTTGTCTTCAGATAAATTTTGTTAGAAACTGTAAAATATTTTTATACATTTTCTGTAAATGAGAGGAAATATTAGAGTAATAAGTAAATTTGCTATTTTAATAGGTATGATTTTTAGAGATTAACGTATTGTAATAGAGTTAAATTTATTAGAATATCAGAGTGAATAATAACAATTAATAATTTTATTACCTATTTGATGCTTGTTCCACAAGTAGGGGAAATTAAGTGCAAGATTAATTTTAAGATTAAATGATGTACTTAAAATGCATTGATATTTAATAGCGAAATTTTTAAGAATTTAGGAATTTCTGGATACATCGGAAATAATATATTACATACATTGATTTATCACAGAGCAACTGTGTACTACGAATATATCAGTATTAAAAAAAGTTCATACATTTGTTTATCGCATAGTAATTTTGTATTTTGGATGTATCAGTATTAAAATATTACATAAATTTATTTATCTCATAACAACTTTCTATTTTTAGCATATCTTTATTAAAAAAAATCACTGACATTTACTTACCCCATAGCAACTCTGTATTCAAAATAAATCATTATTAAAATATCTCATGCATTGACTTATCTCATAGTAACGCTGTACTCATAATATATCATTATTAAAATAGTGCATACATTGATTTATCTCATAGCATTTATGTGCTAGTTATAAGTATGAAAATGCGTGGTCAATTTAGCATCCGACCGCAATTCGAGAGACCTGTTCCAAATTAGTTTTCTAGCAACAAAACTTCATAATGGAATGCTAATCTAACTTAATTTGTTGATGAATTATTTCTGATGCTCATAGAGAAAAACGCGTTAAGGATAGTTTGTAAAAACTAAAGTGTTTCGAAACATTTCACACACGAATATAAATTTTTCTGCAAATTATAAGAAAGAACGTTAAGTGTGAAAATTCCGAATATTTGGAAGCCGTAAATTTCACTCAATGAAATTTATAATATTATGATTATATTTATTTCGATAAAGAATAGGTAAGTTATAATAAATTACACGAGATATACATGAAAAAAAATTGTGATAGAAAAATTCATTATTACTAACATATTTTTGTCATATAATTTAATAGTAAACTCTTTTGTCGAATTACTTTATTTATTGAGAATTCCATGCTAGTTATCTAAAATAAGTTCAAAAATCACTTTTACTTACATATAATTCAAATGAGATTCTTATAAAAGCATAATATTTCATGAATTAATGAATTTATCTAATGGGCCTTACTGTAACCTTTTCGATATAGATGAAATAATTAGTGGTAGAGAAATATTGCTTCTTAGGGATAAGTTTTCATTCAAATTAAGTTTGCCACTGTCGTAAACAAATATTTTCCATTAATTGGATTATTTCCTATTGATATTTTTTTTTCTTTTAGAATGTAGGCATCTTTATGAAATTCTGAATTATTTATCATGTATTCGAATAACTTAGAATTAAATGGTTATTAGGACCGATAAAAATTCCCAGGCTCCAATAAATATACCACATTCTAAAATTGACTCAATATATAACTTAAGAGTCATTTGATGCTAACATATAATTTCAGGCGGATCTTTTAAATGATGTAAAGAAATCATTTACGTCGATTCATCATCATATTAACATAAAGTCATAAAGTGACAGGCTTTATAATTTAAATTGCTTTAGCGAATGAATTAAGAAATCTAAACTATCAGTGGTTCTTCTTCTTTCAGGCATATTTAGCAAAATATTTTTGACATAATATATTTTTTTATTAAAATGATTGATTAAGTGTAAAGCCAACTAAGTTTTGATATTTCATCAAAATTATATATTATTCAAATTTCAATTTATGCATTTTCAAACTTCTCACTTATGCATCTAGAACATATGATTTTTTATAATTTATATTATTATTTCTTTTTTATTTACTGTGAATTTATATGTTATAAAAAATCAAATGAACCTTTCGCTCTTGAATAAGTAAACATTTAAAAAAAATAATGAATTCTTTTTTCCTAAAAAAATATGTATGTGAAAATCTTTTTCTCTGAATGAAATATAAACCAATTTATTTATTTTTTGCATTAAAATCAAATGGGATTTTAATATAAAGTTGAGAACATCGTAAATAAATGAAAAAATGATTTTAGATATACTTAGTTTATATATATTCAACAAAGTAAAAAATGGTGACATTTCTTTTATATTTAAAACTATTTTGAAGCTTTTATGAAATAAAAAAAAAACTTGAGGACTTTCGTTTATGAAGTGATTTTAATTCAATCCAGTATTTATTAGAAATTATTTGCGCTGCTCTAAAGTATTACACAGCCCTTTTTTCTGAATAATAAAAAAAAATCAAGAAATTTTTTTTAGATTGTAATTTTACCTTGCTAAAATGACTTTTACTTGATTTTTAGTATTACTTTCGTAGCCAGTTTTAGGATCACTCATTCTATAGAAAAGCCATTACTTCTTTTTCTCATGCATATGCATTTCATTTACCAACAAAAAAATATTAAACATACGATGTTTTCAATATTTTTTTCTTCATCTTTCAGAATTCCTTCCAATTTCTAAAAATAATCACGACTTCAAAGAAATTTTATTTTTTTATTTGTTACACTTTTTAAAACAAACCAGGATTTTTTTCTTGCATATTTTTGCACGTTGATAGATTTATGGAATTATTTTGCTTTCAAAACCTATCTTGTATATGAAATTTCAATCTTGAAGAGCTCTTAATATTTTTTATCGTTTTTAGTGCACAATCCAATATTTTTTACAGATTCTAGACAGTCGGATTTTTCATAAATCATGTGATGATTCTACAGTTCTAAAATGCTTGATTGAGAATACCATTTTTGTTTGTTAATTCACAGAAGTCTTCTATTCATCATCAGGGAATTGTATTCGCACAGTGGTGTCGCCTCTCTGTGGACATCAGTGTCTCCTTTCGACCTTCACCAGAGCATTCGATGATTGTCGCCATACACCTGTGATTGCCCGAATACATAAGAATATCGTGAAATATTCGGTCTTTCACTGACAAATGTCGTATATGTTGACCTGTATGTGTTGATTTCAGACATTCATGGAAGCATATATATATATATATATATATATATATATATATATATAT
>JAPMOQ010030034.1:1085879-1100271 GCA_026543055.1 Argiope trifasciata
AAAGAAATTTTCGTTTAATGAATAAATTATTTATTCATTAAACGAAAATTTCTTTTCATTTTGACAAAAAAATACGCAATGACTTTCCGAACAACCCAATATATATATATATATATATATATATATAATGTGCTACCGTGTGTGAGAGAGAGAGAAAGAGGAAGTATGTGTGAGAGTGTGAATGTGCTATATAAAGGATTTTTAGTTCAAAATGAGTCGAAATGTTGGTGAATAGTGGTGTACTACCTTAATATCGAAAAAAAAAAAGAATATGTTTAAATTAAGAACATTATCGCCTCATCATAATAAATAGGTTTTGAGCTCAAAATGTTGCTTAGAGACTGTGAACTGAAATATAATTTTCAACTCTATCACCTACTAAAAGTTCACCTGGGCTTAAGTTATCTTATTGAATAACTCTCAACAGTTGTACTTTTTTCCAACCATTTTATATTTCAGAGCTTCAGTTTTTAAGAAATTATTGGTGGAAATTGCAGATAAAGTATGGAATTTTTCTTTTGTATTTTCGGAGGAAAGGAATCTACTTTTACTAGTTGGTATGACGAAAGAAATAGTTTCAATTTCTTTTCGTTCAAGCAAGTTCAAATAAAAAAAATATTGATCAATAAATTTTATTTCTCAATTTCATGTAAAGAAGTAAAATACTTTTTTATATTTCTTCTATAAATTCAATTTCAAAGAAAAAAATCGATATTGGTTTCCAAGTTTATCTTATATCATGGATTTAAAGGTCTTGGCGTTCACATTAGGCAGGAAATAGCGAATTTCTATTTTAAGTCCAAGTTAGAAGTTATGAGAGGGATTTGTCCTAGAATTTTAACGAATGATTTGAATTTTGCTTAGAAATTTGAAACACAATCGGAACACAGCGGAGTGTATCAGTGTTCGACTTTTTAAAATGGTGAGAAGCTAAATAAATTATTTTTGATTCCTTCATTAGCTGCAAATCTTGGTTATTTTCATTTGACAGCAGAAAGACATCTTCAGTATAATGAAAGAGTTTCCTAAATATAATTATATTCTATTTTAACAACTGAACTTACTTAGTAGGTTTAGTTCGATACAGTGATAGAAATATAAGACTTGCTGGAAATAATAAACTTTTAAGTCCTTTGCTTTGGGCGTATTTCAGTATTTGATTTCTGAAATTTTTCAGAATGGCTAATTTTTTTGAAAAAATCAAGGTATCGCTGAAATGTTCCTGATAATTTGTTTCTATTTGCTTCAGCCAATTTTTAACCTTTTGTGTTTTGAAATCTTGTAAGCCATGGATATAATTATGAGAAACTTCTAATTTGATCTCGTCTCTTTGGTGAGTGTAGAACGGTTACGAAGTTGAGACACCAAATTACTTCTACTCTGGCAGGATATAAATCCTACAAAGGAAGTTGTAGTGCGGCCGGTAACGAACATCAGAACTCATTCTGTCAAGTTTAGTTCCCCTACCTAACCCTAGAAGGAAGCGAATTCCAATTGTCTGAAAACTACTGAAGAAAATATTTCTTGTTTGCTTGGCAATCAAGAAGAGTAGACGTTTTCGTGAATGAGAGCGATGAGTAGTCTACGAAGAAAATCAGAGAAAATTGATTAAAACGATCACTCGGAAGACGAACGATTTTTTTGTAAAATTAGTAGATTATGAATTTTTTTTTTTATTATTTTTAAAGAAATATTCGTAACCAAGATAATGAATTTTTCATCGTCAATTGTATAAAATTAATATGTGGTTCGATGTAAAAAACGGATGACTATTCAAGAAAGCTGCATTCTGATCTTTCTAGTGTATAATCTTTATTTTTTTGAAAACAGAAGCACAGGGCTTATACTCAATAAAGCTCTATATGCTTTATCCGATAAATGTATTCTATACTCGAAACATCCAATTTTTCGTGCTTTTGCAATGACAATCATTTTTATTTCTCCAGATATTTTGAACTACATGCGTAATGAACAAATTGTTTATCAAAATGAGAAATGCATATATATACAATGTAATGAAGCATGTCTCTAAGATGCAAATCAATAAAATATATTATTCTTTTTTATCCAATTCGCAGAAACTATCGAACTAGTGAATCAACAACTGTTAGGGGAATCCTTTATGTCTTGATTTAGATGATAAGAAAATGTTTACCTTTAATTTAGTACCATTGAATAAGTTTTAGTGTTAATACCAGAAAAGAAAGAAAACCCCTTTCGATTAATTAAAAACAATTAATTTATTGAATGATTAGACGTTTGAATACTCTTATTTACCTTTCATTTATATCTAATATTTGCAGTTAGAAATTTTTCCTCCTTGAGTCTTCCTGTGAATACTTGAGGAAAATAGGTTGTATTTCTAAATTATGTTTGAATAGTGTCATGTATTTTTATGAGGTTAGAATATAAAATGTAAAATTAATAAATGATGAGAAATTCTCCACCATTAAATGCAAAGGATTTGAAAGTTAAATATTGCGTTGACTTATTTGCGAAATAATTCATTCTTTAAATTTTAGATACTCTTATTTAAATCAAAATAGTGTGTGATTTAAAAATAATTCTTCTGCACAACTTATCTTAAATTATTAATATTGTTTTTAAAATTAGATTTTATCTAAGGATATCTTAATATTATAGATTATTTTACTTTCATACAAAAACAATTTATAATATTAAAATTCCAACTGAGAGTCTCGTTTGAGAACTTGGCAACACTTTTAAACTCATAAATTTAGCTGACATTTTAAAACTACTTAAAATTGCTTTCAGATAGTGATTTAATGCTTGCCAAATATCAGTTATCGTGAAGCAATTTTTAGTTGTGCTTAGTAGTTTCTGAATGTTCCATTATTTATCTCTCTGCGTAAAGTGGCCTTGCGCATCATTTTTTATTCTCCCATACCAATCGTAAAACAACTACCTTTGTTCTCAACCAGCAGCAGTCGAAAACAGCAGTAACACCACTAACTAAAAAAATCGCATCGATTACAATTTAGCGAAAGAAAATGCTAAGCGAGTTGTCGGTCCCTATAAAAATAAATAAATGTTAAGCCTATCGATAAGCAAAAGAAAATTTAGCAAGTTGCCAATGGAAAATTTGAGAACTAGGCAATACATTTAAACTCATAAATTTAGTTGAAATTTTAAAACTACTTAAAATGGTTTTCAGATAGTGATTAATGCTTGCCAAGTATCAATCATCACGAAGCAATTTTTAGTCATATTTAGCATCTTTCTGAATATTCCATTATTTATCTCCTTGCTTAAAGTGGCCTTGCATATCATTTTTTATTCCCTCCTACCAATCGTAAAATTTCTTTGTTCTCAACCAGCAGCAGTCGAAAACTATAGCACAACACCACCACCAAGAAAAAAAGGGCATCGATTACAATGTAGCAAAAGAAAATGCTAAGCGAGTTGTCGGTTGCTGTGAAAATAAATAAATGTTAAACCTATCGATAAACGAAAGAAAATTTATTTGTTTTCGACATCGGCGTTTGGCGATCAATGTTCAGCACAACCTCTTCGATGGAACTCATCCACCGTTGATGATATTAATGTGGAGATTAAATTATCGACCGCGGTTCTTTATAGCCTTTGCTCTAGGATGGAAATTATTGACAAAGATGATAGAGAACCCCGGTGTGGTCCGAACGGGTTCTACCGTTAATATTGAGTTACTGTCGTAACGGCCGAAGCTATAAAATATTTACAAAATATAGTTCTGTGTCTCCTTCGACGGAATATCGCTGACGATGTGATACTTTAGGGAAAATGATAGTCAAGGCCTGTGAAATGAACTTTTGCCAATAATCTATTTATAGGCTCCTGGAGCTGATATTTTACTCTTGATGAACTGAAGACAGGGTTACATTTTTGACGCCCTCCCCCAGGTTGGTAATATAGCTGGAGGGCGGGGAGTGGGTTCAACATAAGCCAAGGTTATTAAATTGTATTATACTTTCATTCCATGCAAATATCCTGCAGTAATTTGTAACCTGGAGGTAATGTTATCCATGGGGAGAGAGGAGATTTATTAATATGTTTGATTTAAATTGAAGTGATGTTCTTGTAGAGTTATGTTATTCAGATTTTAATTTTCTCAAATATTGGTTAAGTAATAATGCATGATTCATTGAAAGCATTTATATCTTTTCTTTTTATCTAATAAAACGAAAGCGTTGAAAATATAGGAATTCTTAAATTTAATAATTGTTTCTCAGAAATAGGATATCACTTTCAATTTTGTCGGAATCAATAAAACTGTATAAAGCATCAGATAAAAACTGACATAATCATCCTTCACATTATTCAGTTCATAAACATGCCAGGAAGAAAATATATGGTTATGGATTCTGTTGATAATGTTGTGTGCAATATTTAGGCCATTTGTGCCGGGAGTGAATGGAATAGTTTTAAATATCGAAGGATCTTATACATTTTGCATAAGGTCAGTTAATAATTTCGAAAAATTTGCTTTTACACCGGATTTAAAAGTAGCTATTATTGACAACAATTTTGATATAATTTATCTTCTTTCCCAGACTGCGTCTCATATGAATGCAAGCAAATTAAAATACTCTGCCCAAATATCCACACAATTTTTATTTTTGCTAACATTTTTTGTCTAGTAATTGTATATTATTCTTAAAATTTGTAACTAGTATAAAATAAAGATACGCTTAAAAAGCCTATTTAATTGACAAATAAACTATTGATGGTTTGCTAGCATGGAGACAATTCGTTAGTAGTAGTAGTAATTAGTAGTTCATTGTAGTGAAACTACCAAATATTATTGATATAACAATATAATGATGTTAATTTCATTTTTATTTATGGATACATTAATTTTAACACTCTGCACTAAATTATTGTAACGAATCCGATTGCTATTGTTTTCGAATAACAATCAGAAGAGGGAATTTAAGGACAAAATCACCTTCATGTTTAATTTTGAAACATTCATAGTTATTTATTTAAATAACGCATTGAAATCCTCATATTTACATACGGAAATCTATATATTTACATAATGAAACCTCCATATTTACGTATTGAAATCCTAATATTTACATAAGGAAATCTTCATATTTGCGTTTTGAAATCCTAATATTTTTATAAGGAAATCTCCATATTTACGTACTGAAATAATAATATTTATATAAGAAAATCTCCATATTTATACAATGAAATCTCCATATTTACATATTGATTTTTTTTTCATATTTACTTAATGAAATCTCTAAATTTGCATAATGAAATATCCATATTTACATATTGA
Organism: Argiope trifasciata; assembly: GCA_026543055.1. NCBI lineage: Eukaryota > Metazoa > Arthropoda > Arachnida > Araneae > Araneidae > Argiope > Argiope trifasciata. The sequence continues at coordinate 1,091,167 of JAPMOQ010030034.1, forward strand.
AATATCCATATTTGCATATGGAAATCTTTTTCATATTTCAATAAGTAAATGAGCCCTTAATATGTACATTATTTATCAATATTTTAAAATTATATTACCTTTCAAATAGTAATTTTTCGCTTAAATGTATGGAGAACAATATTAGAATAATTTTTCGTTATCCCTTTTCTTTTTGTAGGATCACTTTTATTAAGAAAAACTTACTGTGATCATATTGTGAACTGAACACATATTTTCAAACAAGTGATTCTTTTTTCCTACATCTTACCAAAATTTTTATTAAAAACAAGTTGTTTCGAATTTATCTATACACTTTTTTACTGTTTACGAAATTTGCTTTCTTAAAGTCAGTTCTTCATTTCTGCCATTGGAAAGAAAAAAATATATATATAATTCAAAATGAATGTTGCCTTCAAAGAAATTCCGTTTCTAAAACTGAACTCATTTAAGGGTTCGTGTTGCTAAAGAAACTTCCTTCTTTCCAAATACATATCCTCATTTCGCGAGTTACCCGGATCAATATCAACCACATATACGAAAAATGTCAGATTCGTCTTTTGTTGATGGTATAATGTGGAGATTAAATTATCGATCCTGACCTTCGTTGGTTGAGTAGGTCAGAGAATTTCATTCTCAAGTGGGGCTTGTTCGTGAAATTCCATCATTTTTTCTTCTTCCTTCCTATCCCCTATTTGGTATTCTTTTGTGAGCAACAAAGTATCCAGAAATTACTCTGGAATACCTCGGGATTACTAGGAGAAGAAAAGATGTGATAACGTAACGTTACGTGAATTTTTCTTTTAGTGCAGGAAGAATTGTAATTTGTAAGAGGATATGATTAATGATAGATATATAAAATGAAAATTAGTAATTCGTATCTTTGCATGAAAGTGTGTTTTTAATCAAAACTGATCTGAAATGTTTTTTTAAGTATTTTCCAACAAATAAGTGTATGTTTTTAAAAGATTAATAATTAACACCTTAATATCACAGTTTAGATATATCTTCAACGATTGTTTTTGGTCATAAGATTTAAAAATGAATTCTGAATTTAGAAAGAAACATAAATACTTAAAAAAGACAAATTTTCAAAAATGCATTTTTCGAAAACGAATATATATTTTAAAAACATATTAAAAATAACTGGGCCTTAACATATTGAATAACAATAAAACATATTAAACATTTAAAAATTATGCCTTTGAAAAAATGCATTTGATTGCTAATTGATTTAATTGAAGATTTATCTTGATGCAATTGTGATGTGCAGAATTTGGAGCAAAACTGATTCCTGAGCACTGGAAAATATTAATTACATTAGATGTATATCCTTTTTTTTTGGGGGGGGGGCAGGAGGTGTGCTTTTGAAACTGAAAATTTATATTGGGAAATGACTCATAGTTGAACATTCAAAAGAAATCATATCATGTAAAATCTGCTATTTCAAAGTTCAATGCTCGCAGCATTATCTATACAATCATGCCCAGCATTTTCATTTTGTTCAATAAGAAATAAGAAAGTGTATCTGTACTTAAAATTTAACTAAGGGAATAATGCTTGCTATAATTTTCCAATTTAAAGGTTATGAGTTTATGAAATTTATTTATAAACTCATGATACCTGAAATATTCACTGGAAAAATACAAACTATGTTAGTTAACCGATTGTTGAAAGGCTTTTAATAAAGTAATTAGAATAATTACTTTATTAAATTAATTTATCCAACTAAACTTTATACAATAATTAATTTATTCTTTTCAATCAAACCATAAAAACAAAATAGCAGATAAACCAAATTAATAATTAATTAAAAATCTATTTGTTCCAAAAAATTAATACATGTGCTTCTGTGATTATTTCTTAACATTTAACACTGAGCGAAATTTATCATTCCGTGTTCAAAGCATTTCATTAAAATAAAAATTATTTATCAATCAGCTAGTTTACTGGAATAAATACGAAAATTTTCAAAAATAGCTCTAGTGATATCTTAACGTTTCTTCTAGAAAATTATTTTCAAATTACAAGTTTTGCTTTTTTAGAATCTTGAAACTAGGTTTGTTTTCTTCAAAATGATATTCACAGTTCCGACTCTTTCTAACTTTTCAGTTTTAATCAGAAACTGGAAGGGATCAAACATGATGTAAAATAATATTGAATTGATAAAATGTATATAGGTAATAAGGGAATTATTGAGATCTTGTACAATAATATAAACACTTCATAATTTTTTCGATATCATAGACAAGTTTTATTTAGTATTCAATGGCAAAATTGTGTTATAATACAAAAGCAAAAATGCAAGTTTAAAGAGCAATACACCATCGTATATCTTATTATGTAACAAAACAATAGAAATATTTAATAATTTACAAACAATTAATGCATCTACACTTCGTTAACACACAACAAATCATTAAACTGTTTTCTTTGAACTTTAACCCTTGCGAATAAATATCACAAAACTAAATTTTAATACAACGATAAATTAAAAAAAATTTATGGTTAATGTATATATATATATATATATATATATATATATATATATATATATATATAATCAATAATGTAAAGACAAACATGATAAAATACTTGAAAAGGTAATTATTTCAATTTCCAACGATATTGAAAAATATTGTTGTAAAATATATCTAGATATATGAAGAAAATATTCAAATTAAAGGAAAAAATTGAAAGGAAAATATAATTTTTAAATTATTTTAAAATATTAACTAATTAAATCAGTTTCATGGAAGCGATAATTATTTAGAATTTTTCTCTTGTGTAAAATGTTTCTACTGTGCTAGGTAAAAGAAATTTGGTAGGCGTGTTTATACATCTGAAAGATGACGTCGATTCAAATTTCGAGCTACGAGCGTAAGTGTGGCGCTAGTAGCGACACTTTGAACATGCAAATGAGGTTTGCTTTAAATAAGCGCTGTAAGTCTCGTGATCGTTATTTACAGTTGAGATTCGACGTAGTGGGTTAATGTTAGTCAAGGATGCCTCTGTGAGGACGAAGAAGCCATTATCAACAGCTCACTGAGTTTGAACGAGGTCGTGTAGTAGGTCTACGAGAAGGTAGGTTTTCTTTCCGTGATATTGCTGAAAGACTTGGCAGGAATGTATCCACTGTGCATGAGTATTGGCGGCAGTGATCAAGGGAAGGTACTGCCTCAAGAAGACCAGGTTCCGGGAGGCCACGTGGTACTACTGAGAGGGAAGACCGTCGTATTCGGCGTATGGCTGTGGCTAATCGTACAGCGTCTGCAGCTGAAATTCGAGCTGCAGTTGGCACCACAGTGTCACAACGAACTGCTACAAATCGGTTACTTTAAGGACAGCTCCGAGCCAGACGCCCTGTACAGTGCATTCCACTGACTCCAAACCACTGCCGTTTGCGACGTGAGTGGTGTCAAGCTATGGCTCATTGAAGGAAGGAGTGGAGATCTGTTGTGTTTTCTCATGAAGGCTGGTTCTGCCTTGGTCGCAGTGATAGCCGTTTGTTGGTTAGAAGGAGGCCAGGTGAACGCCTGCTAGTGACCTGTCTGTGGCCTAGACACACAGGGTCTACTCCTGGAGTTATGGTTTGGGGAACAATTTCGTATGACAGCAAGAGCACTCTCGTGGTTATCCCACGCACCCTGACTGCAAATTTGTACGTCAGTCTAGTGATACAACCTGTTGTGCTGCCATTCATGAACAGCATTCAAGGGGGTGTTTCCCAACAGGATAACGCTCGCCCTCATACCGCTGTTGTAACCCAATATGCTCTACAGAGTGTCGACATGTTGCCTTGGCCTGCTAGATCACCAGATCTTTCTCCAATCGAGCACGTATGGGACATCATTGGTTGACAAATCCAGCATCATCCACAACCAGCATTAACCGTCCCTGCATTGACCGCCCAAGTGTAACAGGCATGGAACTCCATCCCACAAACTGATATCCGACAGCTGTACGATACAATGTATGCCCATTTGCCTGCTTACATTCAAAAATTTGGCGGTTACACTGGTTACTAATGTACCAACATTTCACATTTGAAATGGCTCTACCTGGGATCTTGAAACTTTAATGAATTAAATATGTTACCTAGACAAATGTATTCCTAAAATTTCATTACTGTACAATAATTTTTTCTTGGTGTTTTTTTCCATCAGTGTATTTTAAAAAAACATCAAAGAGAAATATCAAAATATTCATTAATTGAAATTAATCAAATTTCTCTTAAGTGTATATTCTTAACTTTCAAAATATTTCTGCTCCGAATATTATGTCTGAAAATCCAGACCTGTTGAATGATAAAACCTACTTACATCTTTATTATAAATTGGTTGTCAGAGGTAATTTTTATAAAATTCAGTTTCGATATTAATACGAATCAGTTTCGGGCTATATATTTTTAAGATGAGTATATTAATTTTTAAAGATATTAAAAAATATTTAATATTTCCTTTCAGTAATTGCTGCTTTAGAAAATGTGAGGGTAAAAAATTACACAAAATATATTATAAATATTTTAGATATTTTTCTAAGTAAAGCAATTTAATAATCAATAAAAAAGTAACTATTTTTCACTATATCAATTTTGTACAAATAATTTACTAAAAGTCAGTTTAAATGAACAGAAGCTGAAAGCTATAAGTTTGTACATACATGCAATAAAACTGCATTGTTAGTTATGCCCTTTGTATTAATATTGTTTACTAGGTATATTATTGTTCTTGTTGAATGTTTTTATATGAAAGAAAAATAGTTTAATTTAAGCATTTTTTTTATATTAGAAAATTTGACAGCAATTGCATTTTGCAAATAATCAGCAATTACAGTTAGCAAATTAAGTAACAAAAAATGTACTTTGCAGCTAGTAATAATTACGTTAGCAAAATGTAGATCTTAACATTCTAAGTGCACGTGCATTTAAAATAGACGCGCACTTAGGATGTACCTGATAAGATTACAAACCTTACATGATATAGAGTCAAAACAAGAAATAAACGTTAAGAAGAACTGTAAATATTCAAAATACATGAAAACCAAATCAAAATTATGCAATTTTTTCAATCATTACTAAGGATATCTTCTATTTAACTAAACAAGTTACATATTATACCAAGGTAATCAGGAAATGTTTCAAATGATCTTCATTAACTCTTTCTTCTGTTTACAGAGCTCATTCGAGTTTTCTTTACTATCAAAGTGATTAGTTCTTTGCTGAAAGAGAATTTATCTTTACAGTCTAATATTTAGAATCTTGATTATTCGACTACATTCCATTTTGAAACAGCATGTATAATATTGACCATCTGGTGCCATGAATTGTAATTAGGATGACATAATTTGCTTCTTAATTAACTATCATTAAATATATAGTGAGTTTTTATTATTCTTTCAACATATTAATCCAATATTTTTACTATTTTTTAAACTTTAATACTATATTATTGATGTTATAAAAGTAGAAAAAAATATTTTTTAAAAATCTCTCAAAGTCCCAACAATATTATAAGAATTTTTGAGATGTATATTTATTTATTAACCATATTAAGGTAAAGTAGGCCTACTAAAGAATAACAAATAACCGTTGATAAAGTTCCAGACTATCATCCATCAAATTATGAGGGAGAGTGCCAACATAGTCATAATAGTTAATTCATGATGTATAAATAATTAATCCATAAGTTACTTGCATCTTGGGGTTAGTTCCACGGCTTTGTTTAACCTTATATACATTGTGCAGCGTAGTTAACAGATGAAACCGAAAGAAAATAATTCAGAAAAAGTATTTTTAAACAGAAATTTGTTTTGTTCCATTTTAACAAAATAATTATTCTTATAACAAATACTTCCATATCGTTGAAAATTTAGCGTGAAATATCCTTTCCTTGCAACTTTAAATGAACGTACAATTCATTAATAATCTAATAAATAAATTAATTAATAAAAAAGTTGTGAAATATTTTCTAAAAGCCGGTTCCTTGATTAAAATTTTTAAAAAATCCTTTTTTATTTAATTTTTATTATTTAATTTAATTGATGGAATAAAATTCAAACTATTTTTACTATTCCATCAAGCATATAATCGTAAGATTTTTTCCATTATAATAAACAATAGAAATAAGTCAAAAATGCTTTGTTTGTGTCAATGCGTTTGCACTTTATGCTATTGTAGTTGCAGCAGTTATTATTATAGTTTATGAGAGCTAAAATGAAACAAACGTAGAATTTAGAGCATAAAAGAACTAGAAATTAACATTTTTAATAACACTGTGATATCATAGAACGTGGCTCCATTATATTGTCTCATATATATATATATATATATATATATATATATATATATATATATATATAAGTTTTTGCATGATTGATGGTAAACAGAACCAACATTATTCGCTTGGAAGCTGTTTAGAAAAGAAAGTTAACAAATAAATGTAAACATAATAAAAATAAAGAATAAAATCTATAATAATAAACATACATATATTGGTTCCAAATAATAACGATAGTTTTATAACGTATTTACTCCGAAGGCTACAATTTATTTATTTGTTTATTTTTGACACAAAATTATATTTCAATTTTATATATACTTGCTTCTAAGAAAACAGCTTCTTTTGTTAGATAGAAACTAGTACATAAGGATGCCTTTTCAAAATGCTCGAAATGTTGCTACGAAGGAGGAACAATGCGAATTTGTCACAACTCCAGCGGAATAGAAGGCTTCAGCTGAATGTTTCCGAAGCTGATTTCCATTCTAGGAAGGTACCTCCTTATGTTTTAGGAGGCAAATGGACGCAACGAGGCGAAAAGAAATACACTCAAGGCCTTCTGGAATAAGTAATTTTCGACCTCCTCATTCATATAAACGTAGTGTCTGCTTAGTTCAAGCAGTCTTCAATGTAAACTAGCAAAATTTCCTTCCATACAATCGATATTACCTTATGTTTGAAAGCGTTATAAGAACTTCTTTAGCATTTTCAATAATCACTACTTTGCTTAATAATCATCACAAATAACATATTTTTCATAAGAAGTGTAAGCAGTTTTTAACGAAAATTTAAAAAAAAATAATTCAATTCAATGGAGATTAGTTTATGTTTTGCAGTGCAATAAAAATCTTTTTTCCAGTATCAATTACCATTACTCTGTACATAGGGGATCATTGGTAATACGAGAATGGTATATTTTGTGCATTATTTTATATAAATAGTGTAAGCAGTCTTCAACGAAACCTTCAAAATAAAGAAGATAACCTTGGGTTTAAAAATTAATCAAAAAGAATTTCCATTATCGATTACAACTACTCTGTATATAGCGGATTATTGATTATATGAAAATAATATATTTGGTACACAATTTTTCATAAAACAAGCATTCAAAAAAAACCAGGAAATTTATTTTAATATAATGAAGAATAACCCATGTTTGACAGTGCAAAAACAATCTCTTTTCCATTATCAATAGCCACTCTTTTGTATACAGAGGATTATTATTGATTATACAAAATATTATATTCGGTCCATAATTTCATATAAACTAAGTGAGAAGTCTTCAAAGAAAACGAGTAAAATTTCCTTCAATATAATGCTGATTACTTTGTGTTTTAAAGCTTAATTAAAACCTCTTTTATTTTATCAATCATCATTACTAAGGATTATTGAATGAACAAAAATAACATATTTGCTACATACTTTTTCATAAATACTGTAATAAGTCTTCAACGAAAATTAGTGGTTTCCTTTAGTACAATGGAGATTACCTTATGTTTGAAAGTAATACTTCTTTTTCCATTATCAGTTATCGCTACTCTGCGTATAGAGTGTTACTGATCATACGAACATAATATATTTGGTAAATAATTTTTCACAAATGTAATGTTTTTTATTTATATTGTTTTATAAAATATAAGATCTTTAATTATATATTTTAGCACAGTATTTTAATGACGTGTGCTTAAGGTCTTCTAAATATTATATTATTTCAATTTACCGAATTCAGAAGATATTTAATAAGAATACAGATAGAGTTTTGTTTCCTCGCACAATTTTTTATTAATTTATGGCGAATCACCTTCAGTATAATTATCATACAAAATATACATAAATGCAGTCAGAATTTTAAGTAAGCATTTCTATACAGTTTCTTTTATATATTTATTTTTTACATTTCCCATTGCTTTTAGAATTCTATCATTATACTCTAGGTTCCATTGAATTTTTTTACGAAAAGATTTTAAATGCGAGTATTATAATATATCTTAAAAAATACAATGCCTGCAAATGAAAAGAAATGAGAAAAGCCACTGAAAAAGTATTTTTTATTAAACATTTTAAAAATAGTTTTTGATAAATATTTACAGTAGTTCTTTACTTCTGATAAAATTTTAAAAATAAATTACTGTTGTTATTTTAAACGATCAATGTGGATTTTTCTGAAAAATTACAAAAAGTTTCAAATTAACATTACGATTGTAACCAGGCTTAGAAATTTTAAAAGTTGTTTCCTTTTACAAATTTTAAAGTAAATAATAAAAATCATTTAAGGTAAAAAACTTAAAATTTAGAATTAATAAACGAATTTTATTTTGTTTAAACATAATTTCACATTTAGGTGTTTGTCAAGGGGAGAATAGGTTAAGTGTAAAATTCTTAAAATGTAACAATGAAATGCTATTGAAAATATTCGCTAAACCATGTATTTCAATAACTGTGCTATCAATCATTTTTTATCTTAGTTTACACAGTATATTCAAGTTTATACAACAATACAATATACAAATAAAAATTGTTAAAATGATATCAATTTTGATATATCTATATTTCATTTTTATACCAATGTTTTTTCTTGATTTTAATAAATTTTTAAACTACCTTATCACGATTAAAATTTATTATATTTCGGAGATGACTTTGATTGCCTATTTTTTTTTTAACCAAACAAATTGGAAAGTGTAAAATAGTATTGAAATTTTGTAAAAATTTAAATCTTCTATCAGCATGATTATTAACTAACTTTGATTAAATTCCAAAATTAATTGTTGGAAATCCAGTATATTATATAGTGAATAAATAATTATAGTATAATTATATAGTGAATAAA
>JAPMOQ010030034.1:1100281-1141469 GCA_026543055.1 Argiope trifasciata
ATTATATAGTGAATAAATAATTATAGTATAATTATATAGTGAATAAAATCCAATATTTTATCGATTGTATCTACTTTCATCATGGAAAATGAGAATAACCGAGGAATGAAATGCAAACGAAGTTTCTTGAATTCATTATTGATTCATTTCTCTTTCTTCATTTTTTCAGAAATTCTATGAAAAATTCTCTTTCTATGATTAGCTATCGGTATAAACTGAAGAAATGTATGCTTTTCTTTAATAAAGAGTAGAGGTTTCGCTACTTCGAAAGATGAATCTTCATTTCCTTTTTTCTCCAGATGTTGAAATTTTATGCTTGGATACATTTTAATTCTGTAAAACAGTATTACTAGTTTATGATTATTTTTATATCATATAATGGTACTAGCATTAGGGTTCAAATAATCATACCTCGTTTTTTTAGAAAGTAAATCACCAAATTTGTAATTACTGATATAGCATTGATCAATAAATGTACCTTAAACAAATATCAAAAAAATTTCAATAGCTTTAAAAAATGGTGTTAAAATTTTGATTTCTAATAATTCATATATACATCTTGAAATATTTTTTTTAAGTTTGAAATGTGGATACTAGTAATTAAATATTTTATAATAATTAATTTAAATTAAAATTGTAATTATAACTGTTAGGTTTATTAGTTATTCGTAATCTTAATGAATAAATTAATTTCAGAAATAAAGTTTTATTAAATGTTTATATTTAAACTGAGGCTATGGTGTTTATGAAGACTGAGCACTTTTTTTCTGTTTTTACCAGCTTATATACTAATGTTCAGTAACTTTATATATACTTGAGTATTCTTGATAAAGATACATATTTAAATATTTTCAGATATTTGTTATCGGTTTAGATGATTAGTTAAATTTAATTTTGATTTGATTTAATTTGAACCAAAATGTAAAAAGCTTTAAGAAACAATCGAAATTTAAACAATGATCGAATTTTAAACAATGATTGAAGGTGCTATCGATTCTTCATTATTTACTGATGGGCTGTAAATGGAAACATTTTCTATTTTTACTATACATATTTTTCGGTGCTAATCGTGAGTTTTCAAATATGTTTTCATGAATAAGAGGAAGAATAGAATATACTAAGAGAAGAAAAAATTGCAATTTTTACTACAGTAATAAAAGCGAATTATATAGTGAATTTACTGAAATATATTGTAATTATATCTATTATAGAGACATTCTTCTTACCTTTGATAATAATGTCTTTATAAGATATGTCTCTATATGGATAATATGGATATTATGGATAAGAATGTCTTTAGATTAGAATCTCTAGGGCATCCTAAAATAACGGAATATATTTTAGCGAGTGACCAATTTTCTTCTATCGCCACTCTTAGAAAAAATTGTTTCATATACAGAAATTGTCAAATACTGATATAAACTGTGTTAGATTATTGCTCCCCAGCATGGTTAGTCCAGTTACTGGAATAACCGTTATACAATCAACCCTGCGGGGGCTGATTGGGTGCCGAGTCAATAATCTTAAACCTGAACAACAATTTTGTCAACCATTTGACGAATTGTGTTGCAAAATGGATATTGCGGTAAACTTCGAAATTTTTGACGATCCATCCAATAGGAATCAAGATACTCCTGATTGGCCCAGGGTCTACTCGCCCCACATCCCGGAAACTATAAAAGGTCTGTACTCTTTAATTGCAATTAATCGCAGTTGGAGTAGGAGTGAAGTATCGAGTCTTCGAGAGGATAGCGAAGCAATGACGGATAGCCAGCGTTATATGGAGCCCAAAAGATATTACTGAACTGATCTATGTACCTTCCTCATATTGTTGATGCAATACCGAGTACCCAATTGTGTAGTTGCGTGACTGCAGCTGGATACAGCTAAAGAAAAGGGACAGTAGAATTATAGACTTTTGTAGAGAGTGTAGAGTGAAGATACGAAGATTCGCTCTATTGCTGAATTCTGTACGACCAGTGTGTATGTTGTGACTGTTATTGCAACCGATTAAGACTTGTGGTTCTCTGTTTGTTACAGAAGATAACAAGTCTTAATCGGTAGCTACTACTACTAAAGGATTGTTTATTTCATCATTGACCAACACATTTTAAAAGAACCCTAATGGAAGTAATGATTCCGTAACAATACTTTTATTAGAAGTAATTCAGAAGCAAAAATGAGTTTGAAACTTTATCTCTCAGAAATACCATCATTTTGTGATCAGCATCATAAGGAATGCCTACTAATTTGCGAAATCTATTAATACCATTAAAGTTATTCAGTTCTGATGAGTCGATTATATGGAATATCGAATAAATTTTTATAGTATTATGCTTATTACAGCATTTTGCCAAACTTCATATAGCTACTACAGATTGGCCTGTGACATAACCGCTCGTACTTTATTCCATTCATTAGAGGGCAGACATTAACCAAACTTTTTTTGCGTGGGTTGAATAAATCAGAAAAATTTATCTTAATCATTGGTTAACCGTTTTTCTACTATATATTGTCCTTTTGTTCTGATCCGCCTTCTAATGAATATAAAAAGACTCGGTTTTACCAAGCAGTAAATCGTATGTGTTTTTTTTATAGTTTTTGAAATGAATTAACTCAATTTCGATCAGTTTTGAAGTTTTTTTAGGCTATTTATTAAATAAAGTATATAACTAATTTTTAAGGACGTAAGCCGAAATTTTGGAAAGTTGCAAATTTATTAGTAATTTTCAATAGAGGAAATACAAATAAATGTATACCTTTAATATAATTATTAGGAAATTAAGCAAAATGTCCTTATTTGCTCCTGTCAAAAAAAAGTGAAAATTATTTAGAAAATGAAAAATTGAATGTAAAAAAAGACAGAAATTAATTGAGAAATTCTAGAAGAAAAAAGCACCTTATTTTTTTGGACAAGCTGCTTTAAGAGCAAGATATGCTGTTACTTTTTAAAATAGCTAAAGATCAGAACTGATTATTAAAATTTAGAAGGAAATATTCAAATAATAACATAATTATTTGAAAATTACTTTAATAATGTATATTGTTGAATTTTTAATATGATTTATTTCATTAAAGTGAATGTCGAAATAATGTTTTTTTTAGTTAAAACAAAAATTACAGGAAGCATTGATGTAAAATATCAATGTATATACAAAATTAACTGAATATTTCTTTCAAAATTGTTTCTATAATCATAAAATTATTTTTTATAAATTGATTTATATTTATTTTTTATTTTAATATATTTTTACTGTCTTTAAATATAGAAAACTCCGATCACAAGACTGCTTTTATTTGTAAGAGTAACACATCAAAAATTAAAAGAAACCGAAATGTCAAACAGTTACTGAATTTATTAAACATACAAAAAAAAAATAGAAAAAAATCTCTGGGAAAATGAAAATGAGGGAAAAAACAAATATGGATGAAACTTTATTTTTCTCAGTTTGAAAACTTATTTATTTCATTTTTATTTAAATTTAAAATGTTAATATAATTTGTTTTCAAATAAATAACTTCTTATTTGAATAATAAAGCTTACACTTTAAGCAATACGATCTGAATTGGATAAATTTGAAGCCTTTTTTTTTTAATACAACTTAAGTATGAAAATAATAATGAATACCCAACTTTACCTTTTTTTAACCCATACATCATGTCTATGTATTATGTATGATTACAGTGCTCATGTATGAAATATATTAGAGTAACTGCACTAATAATAATTGTACTCATTATTCTGTTTTGAAAAAATGGTTAAAATTATTGATCTTAGCTTCTTATTTATTTAACTTTAAATCTGTTCTTCGCTTTTCTTCATTTATGTTTATTTATTATTGACATTCAACAACAGATTTTCAAAAAAAAAAAGATTAGTATATGGGACATTGAAGTTCATTCATCGTATTATGACTTTATATTGGAATCAAGCTACTGTTTTATGAAACAGAATTCAAATTTTAAATAGTTGTCGAACGCTGAATAAGTTGATGTTATCATTTTCAAAGTATCTTTCCGACCGAATATGAGAATGTCTCCAGAATCACAAATTTTGTGTGTATTTATCTCATGTACTGAGTGTTTTAAAAATGTAGCCAGGTATCCAATTTATCTTATATTTTACCAAAGCCTTGTTATTGAAAGGGAGGTAGAAATTTTTGAATGAATGTTTATTTATCAAATTCACTGGATTAGCAAGTAATTATTAAAGTGCAGTAGTTTACTTTTAATAAGGATATATATAATAGGTATTATTATACTATTACAATTTTATATCTATTTGAAACACATTTTAAATTTAAAACAAATTAATGCCGAATAAATCTTTAAATCCTTTTAATTAAAAAAATCTTATATAATTTCCTTTATAATAACATGGAATCTAAAATAGTTGAAAGAATAATTGTTAGATATTAGTTTTAAAAAGTGAGCATTACCTTTTATTTGTAAGAGAAAAAATACCCGAAATGAAAATTTTAATGAAACCTAAATATTTTCTTTCGATCTTCACCCCTTAAGTAATTTCACAGAAATTTAATCAAAATCGAGATTACTTTTTTTTACGTAATTTTAAAACAAAAGTTGTAACAAAACGTCTGATGAATGTTTTTTAATAACGTTTTTGAAGCAAAAGTGTCTTACATATTTTTTATTGGTATTCTTCATGAAGAATGTCTTTTTTCATCATTACCTTGAAATGCCCAAATTTTTTGTGGGGGAGGGGGGAGATGATTTTAGTAAAGAAAATTTTCTTCATAAAGGGGAAAAAATAAATGAAATTTTGCTTTAGAACAAATTATAGACAATCTGTTCTTTTGATTTTAACAAAGTTTGGAATTTGAAACTTAATAATTGAACGAATCACAAAATTTCGCTAAGATTAAATAGGTTTTGTATCATTTTCAAATTCGATTGAAATGTTACTTCAAGTTTTGTATTGGAACCTTAGTGACTGAGCGTTGAACTTTCTAAAATGAGTTATGTATCAAATATTAATATAATCAACGTCTAGAATGCTTGATTCCCAAATTCAAACTCTAAGAGCTGGTCAAAATAATCGGATCTTCGAAATTCTGCTACTCAAAGAAATTATTTATTTCATCAGAAAAAATTCTATGAATCAATAAATAATAATATTTCAATTTAAAACTACTCATTAAAAGTGAAATATCTTATTTATTTTTAACTTTAATATTTAGTAATATGTCTCAATACATCATTTTAGAATCATTCAAGAAAAATGGTAAATTGGTTAAATTATCCATGAGAATCGTGTGCCTACTGTGAGTTCAAAGGTTTCGAAATTCTCGATTTAATTAATTTTTAGTAATGAAATATAACTTTAAATATAACAAAAAGTTAAAAGACATTGTTAATTTTAAATACATATAATTGAACATATAAGACACTGAATTCTACTGCATTGATAAGTGGTTAGAAAAGAACTAAGATTGATTCTCGATAGAGCATCGAACATACATGAAATGTCCAGCAAATGCACGAATTACTGGTGCTAGAAATAAAATATAATGTCTGATTTTCTGACAGTGTTTTTTATTAAATTTCCTTTTTGAGGTTAAGAATTTTATTATTCGTTACTTTTTTCTTAAAGTTTCGTTACTCAATGAACCTTAAAAAAATATTCATTTAGCAACGCATCATTGATCTGATACGAAAATTCAGGATAGTTTAAAAAAAACTTTCATTATATGTTTATTTCCTAAATCAATGTTTAGATTAATAAAATAATTAATTTTTCTTAAGTGGTTTATTTTGAGGTATTGATATGCAGAGTATATGCATATTTTTCAAACAAAATCTTTTTCTGAACGATTTAGCGGGAACTATGATTCATGTCTAGATCATTTGGATATAAAACACCCAAAATTTTACTATTTATTTAATATAATTAAATAATTAAAGACGAATATATAAGCCAGATAAAATATGTTTTAACTATTTATCTAATTATTGTCGATAAAAGTTAACCTATTACAAATATTAGCCACTTGTTGAAAACTTGTATTCCGCAATCTTAGTAAAGCTTCACTTGGCTCTTCAATTCACGATATATTCAACCAAATAACATTTTATTATATTCGGCTCTATAAGAAAAATTCAGCCCCACGAGAATCTCTGCGAGTTATTGAATTTCACTTTTGAGATGGCAATTTTTTCCCCTTGAAATTTTTTTTCTCTCTATCCTTCGCTTTTTTTTCCGTTGAAGAAGCCGATGTTTTTGTATAGATTTCCGTTTAGTCAGCCCTTAACTGGAAACTCCTCCTATTCAGGCAATAAATTTGACACTTTGTCAAGCACCGAACAGAACTTGGCGAGGAAAAGACGTAAATTCCAGAAAAGCATTGCAGGTTACATATTTTTCTCCCCTCTTTCTTTGGCGCAATCAATATTTTAGTTTCCAAGGAAAAGACGGTTTGGTTTTTTTTTCCATCTTAGTTCTTTCTACCAACAAAGACGGTTTTGAGTTTTAGTTTATTTGGGCAACTTCTTATCTGATCAGCGCTTTTTAATATCTTCCGAAACATCAGCGCTGATCCCGATTGCCTTAAATTACGGGACTGCGGAAGATTTGTGCAAAAGTGGTGTATGAACGGATTCCAGAAATTTAAATTTTCTTTTGACATTTATCAAATTTTGTTTAGTTAAAATCTGCATTTTTTACAATTTATATTTTTTGCTTAGTTTTCCCGTAATCTTAAAAATATTGATAAGAACTTTTCAAATAAAAAATATATTAATTTTTGTTTATATTTTAGTCATTGGCACCAATAAAAACACACGAGAAGCAGCTTTTTTTAATCATTACAATGTCTAAGGGGCAAGTGGCATTATATGCACTCTCTTTCCCTTGTATGTACTGCCTACCCTCTTTTTACTCAACTCATTTCTATAAATATTTCATTCAATAAACATGTGTGTTTGAGAGCTTTGGAGTTTTTTCTTAACAAAGAATAACATAATATGCATCCAGGGGTATTCAAGCTCACTTGCAGAGCTAGCTACCTCCCCCTGGTGTGGTAAAAGAGGGAACCCCTCATTTCAGAATGGATTCTCGCTCGAGCTGAGCCAAGAAATAGACGAAATTCTCTTATTTAATAATATAATCTTTACCTCTTACTAAGCGAGGGTGTGATTTATTATTGCAATTTCATGATGCTTTTTAATAGTTTAACTAGCATTATTAAATCATAGTGTGATATACATTTGTTGAGTTTTGAGATAAACTTCATTTTATTAAGCTGGTGACATAAGTAGAGAGTCCCTTTCAGCTTCATGCCACATTTTCTCCAATTTTATTTATTAAAGATTCAACATTTTTTGATTTAATATGTTTTTTAGAAAAGTGTTTTAAGCATTTGTTCCATTTAGAAACTCAACAGTTAGAAAGCATTCGCCGAGCTTATATTAAACTATCATGAAATCTTTTTAATAGTTGTTAGATGATTTCTCTTTTTCTGCTGGAAATTAAAGCCCCCAGCAATTAGCAAAATGGACCAAGAAAAATATAAAATACTTCTAGATAGAAGGAACCACAGCAACTAGTCGATTGATGTTTAGGGTTCATTGATGGAAGGGAAATGTTCTGTCATCTATATTAAACATAAATTCTAATAAGAAACCACATTAGTTAAAACCCGTTTACAATAGTGATTGTGATCTTTTTATTTTATAAATAAAAAATATATTTTATAAAATATTATATTACAGTCACTGAATAAAATTTTAAAACATAAAGAATAATTTAAAAGCGATATCAAAACAAAGTAAAATGCGAAAATAAATATACAGCTTAATTAAACCCCGATACACACAAAAAATGACCAGGCCGAAACAGCGAGATTAATTTAGTTATAGTTATCTCCTGTTATAAAACAATACTAAATATGTTTTGGGACTGACCTCGCAATTTTGATAATCGTTCATATGACGACGAACACATCTGAGTTGACATCCCCCTCTTTACACTTCACTTGCGGAAAGACCTTTGGCTTAATGGATTTAACGTGCAGCTGACCCCCTTACACGACGATACTTCTGTGGAATCTGGCCTCGAAACTGAAACCTTATGATTCAAAGCCGATACATTACCATTAGGTCATTGTGGTCTTCAGAAATTGCTTGACGCAAGTAAGAAATTAATAACTTTAAAAACTTTATTGTTATTAATTAACAATATTTTGGTGGCATATATGACCTAAGTCCAGTAAAGCTAAACACGAGGTAGGAAAGAAACAAATATGAATATAAATAGAAAGGCATGCGATTAAAATTAATGCTAAGATCGACATTATATTTCGGACACAATTTTATTCCTTTGGGAAGTACGGAGATTGGAACATTAATAGTATTAACATTGCTGTAAACGCCAAGCAAGCAAACCAAACAATGCGAAGTATACCACCTGTTAGCTACATACTTACTTTACCTCTCAGCAAAGAGACCCGTCCTTCCTGCTTCACGCGTATGCGGAGTGATGCGAAGAACTGATCCTTTTATGAGCTTGAGGTCTAAAGTAAGTGTTGTCAGGATGTTTTCAAAACAAGAACAACGAAGTTGGATAAAAATTTAATGTACAGCAGCAGAGGTTGTACATAAGTATCATTATACTGGATAAGATTTTGGTCAAATCGTACCAGCCAAAATTGAAACGCCATTCAAACGAATGGTATTATTAAAGGTCACCAAAATGTTCAAAATTTCTTCAGAACTCCAACAAGGAGAAAATTATGCTGATTCTCATGCACGACTGTGAAGGTGTTAACGGTGTCATCCTAAAGCATAGCGTTCCCTCACAGCAGACCATCCAGAGATCCTTACAGCAGTAGAGCGGTCCATTCGAACTCTCATCAGAATAGGTACTGCTACAGTGTTCTGAGAACTAAACATCGTTGGAAACGGGTTGTACATAATGCTGGCGACTATATTGAAAACTGTAAAACATGGGAAAATGAATCGCTTTTGTATTCCATGTAAATAAATAGTTGCCATTATTAAAGTTCCAACTCTCAGATTAATTTAATGCTATTCGGATAGTTCAAATAATAGGATCTGCACTTCTAAGGCTTGATAAACAGAAAGCCATTATTTTCATAGGACATGAAATGCTAGAAATTTCGTTGCAATAGTCAGAGGCCAAATGCATTGACACGTTACGTCCGGAAATGTACAAACTGTTACATTACTATGTCGAAAAATGACGCCTATTCTCAGAAGACACACTGAATGATTAAAAATAGTTTTCGGAGAGTTTTTTTTATCTTTCTCTTCTATATAGAAAAGTTCAAAAACAACTCAACTAATCATTATTATAATTTTCAATCACACCTATTAGTTCATACATTTATAGAATGAAACATAGATATCTAGGATGTTTAGCTTCTTTACATTAATGCACTATTTATAGAAATATTACTTAGACGGAACTCGAAATTTTTAAAATATGAAGAGAAGTTAGATGTCAAGAATGGCATTTGAGCTTTTACAGGTCTCTCGAAATTTCAGCATCTTACTAACGAGAAAGTCGACGAATTTAGTGAACACCAGGCAGACTAAAAGTATGTTCTTCTGTGGAAGTAAGTCTTGAAAAAGAAATCCTTTTGTCCATTGGACGAGATTTTTCTGTCATAAGCGACTTTTACTATTATTGGGTACTGACAACAATAATTTGCCATATGCAGTTTATAGATTTTAAATTAAAGCAATGCCATTATCAAACTTAAAAGATATACATTTACAAAAAACCAATTTATTGGTTTGGCAAGGTGATCAATAAGTTTTACTCTTTGAGAATAGCTAAAAAACTGTTCCAATTTGTCTTGAATTGAAAGTAAAAGTTTGGATCAACTTTATTACTTATCGGATCTTACCTTTTGTATCTTTTTTTTGTGTTATTTTTTTTCCTTGGAAGAAGCAACACTTGTTTTAATATAACATTACTTCGCTGCGACTTATTACTTGCACATCTGGCTAATATAATGAGGATACTTTTTTTCTAATTATCTCAATATACATGAGTCAGATAGAAAGAGATTAGGTGGTATTTTCCATAATGTCCATTAATGCATAATAGATTTCATCAATCTCTCCCTGAATGGACTACCCCACAAAAAGAAATAGCTTGAATTTAAAATTTAAATCATTGAAGAATACCTCCTTCTATTATTAACACATACAGAATATATCCTCTATAATTAAATGAATGTCGATAGTGTTACACGATAAATAGAATATTATTTATTTCCTTTATACTCAAAACTCAGTGACTTTAATCTCGTTTTTACACGATCATAGTTTTTGAATTATTGTTAGATGCAAATCCAAAATCATGAAATATATTACAATTTTTAATTTTAATATGCAAAATGTTAGCAAAATGACATTATATAAACTTTCTCAACTATTACAAAAGTCTGACTATTTTAATTGAAAAAGAAATATCACACATATTTACAGCTATTTTTGATTTATTTTTTTTCGAACGAAACTAATTAATGAACTTTTAATGTTGCTTATAAAATTGATCAGATGAATGAAGTATATGTTGAATGATAATTCTGAGAACCTATATAGAATGAAATTCATTACATTACATAATTAGTGCATGTTAAGTACTACTCATTACATGATTAATACATGATAATCATTACATGATTAATACATGATAATTCATTACATGATTAATACATGATAATTCATTACATGATTAATGCAATAATTCATTACATGGTATACAAATTACGCTTGTATCTTTTGTTAACATGTTTCTATTTTCTTTTAATTTATTAGGGTACATACAAACAAGGAAGCCTTCGAACTTTAAAAGCAATACCTTTCACAAACATAACATAATGACATTCCTTCACCTTTCAATTTGCCCAATCCCAAAATAACCGTAACATCCCTCAGAATTAAAAAGCGCTAACAAATAAATAAATCTCTTTAAAATCAAGTCAACAAAATGAATCACTATCGGCTAATAACTTTCTGGTTATCCACCGCTTATAAATTCTAAAAGATCCGAAAGCCTTTCTTTCCATCACAGCAAAATAAATATTTATAACCAAACCCACTTTCTAAAACTAAATGGATACCCATTAGAGCATTGTGAAATGAAACAATGGAGCAAGCTCTTCAGCTGTATTTTTCTGTTCGGTTGAAAGGAGACACCGCGTTTAGCTGTAATGGCTCCAAAAATATTTAGTTTCTTCGGGAGAATCTATCCGCCCCTTCTGCCTTATCTCAGTCTCCTTCTGTGTGTCCTGCCCTCGGAGCACAAACTTTTCCACTGGGGTCTTCATTATCCTAGGGGACTTCATTTAGATGAATGAGCGTGATTAGCGGAAGGTGAGACTAATTGTTATCGGTAGCTACGAGAGACACTAAATTACACTGAAATGAATATATCCGTTCTTCGAGAGACCAGATCCTACTTCTTTATTTATTTATTTTCTTCTTTTTTTATTTTACCTTTCTTTTTTTTCCTTTCTTTCTTTTTCTTTTCTTTGTCCTTCCGTCTTTTCACTGTCTTGCATTTAGCGGTTCGGCTTTCTTTCGGCGGCGTAATTCGCAGTTTGTATAGGCTTTCGGTAATAAATTACTCGGTTAATTTACCCTCATTGTTTTTCCTTGCTGGCTCCGTTCCCTTGTCGTAGATCCTCCAAAAAGAACACCAAAACAGCCCATTGTACTGGAGAGTAGTCGTAAAAGGTGCTAAGATTGAAAAAGGACAGAGATTCGTGATGAAAGGGTGAGTTGTGAGGTGTGGGTGGAAAAAAGATCTGGGATATAAAGAATAAGATGCCGAAAGGTATCGATGGAATTGTAAATGAAAAGAAACATTAGGTGTGAGCATTATCTACTCTGTTATACCGACTCTAATGATGTCGTCAGCTTATTCAAGGTAATTAATACCAAGGTTAAATATCATTAATTTCAGTTAGAGGTAAGGAAGAGATTTTTCTGTCTTTTAAACAATCTAATTTCCTACTTTTTATTTCAACAAAACAAATGGCTTTAAATAAATCACCGAATGAGAAAATGGTCACATTTACTTAAGATTTATTTTGAGAAGGGTCATATATATTAATTGCAGCTGTACCTTTAACACAGAATGCATTTATTTGTCTTTTAAAATTATATAAACATGAAAAAGCAAGACAAATGTAATTTTACACCTTAAAAATACGGAATTCCTTTGCCCAATTCAACCATTTTAGAAGTTTTCAGAAATTTAGAGCAAGCCCATAAGAAGTTGTTAAACGTTGTATCATTAAATACTTAGAAGTTTCCTAAAAGGAAGTAGATATCACAACCCAGGTAGCACAGGCTGTTGCACTATATTGTAAAATATTGTGCGATATTATATACTATTAACCAATATACCACAATATTAAACACTATCGCGAATTCTGATCAAATTCCTACAATCTTGTACACTATTTGTGTGCTACTATGGAGCCACATCTTAAAAATAGACGTTGACTGCAAGAGGGATATTCCTTATTCCGATAAAGCTGAAGATGTGACTAGGAATGTTTTCTTACTCCCGACCCAATTTAATTCCTCCTTCTACCTTTTCCCCCTTTATTTTCCCACCTGTCAATCGACGACAACAAGAAGGCAAGGATTTTTTTTTCTTTTTTCTTTTCCGACAATTGTTTTAAGTGATAGAAATCATTTATTTAGAGTGAAAAATTACCAGAATATTCTGAATATTACAAAACTACTATTACAATAATTATTGCTATAGCAATATTAACTATTATTTAATAATTGCATTATTGCAATATTAACTATTATTTAATAATTGCATTATTGCAATATTAAATTTCTTGAAGACTAAATATAATGAATAATGTAAATGCCAAAAATGAAGAAATTCTTTAGATCACATTAAAATTCTTCACTTAAAGAAGCAGAAATGTTTTTTCTCTTTTGTGACCGCTTTCCATTCTTCCTTGAAGTAGTAAATCATCAGGCACCGAACAGAGTATAAAGAATATATCATTCGATATATTAATGGGGAATCTTCTGACACAGTATTAAACATTTAAATTATGCATGAGGTTGAGAAATAGAAGTTTTTTAACAATACTTTTCTCAACTTTGGATTCTAGAAAGATGTATTTTAGTTAATAAATATTATCAAAGAATAAATATAAAATTAAAAACTTAGTATTTAGTTCTTCTTTTCGTTTGAGTTTTACGGTCGACCTTGCATCATAATTTAATTTGTTTAAAGAAAAGTAGAAAATTTTTAACTTTTTTTTTAAGTTTAATTGTTTTTGTATACTACTAACTATTAATATATGTGTTTCTTGACTTCAAAGTAGTGAAATCAAAATTTAATGCACATTTAAAAAAAATTAATTTATACATATTTTATATGCAATCATTTTATACAGAATCCATAAGCCTATATTTTATAAAAATATTTATATTTTATATATCCTGTTCTTGTTTACACACAAAAAAGTGCCGCGGTGGCCTGTTGGTGAGGTCTTGGCTTCGGAACCAGAGGGTTTCAGATTCGAGGCTCGATTCCACTGAAGAACCGTTGTGTAAGGAGGTCTTTTGGATGTTTAATCTTTCAGACCAAACGTTCTGCCGCTGGTGTGTTGTGAATTTGAGACAGGGTTTCCTCTTCAGATGTCAGCCTCGTCATCTGACCATGTTTCAAATTAACGACTTCCGTCCTAAAATAGCCTTAGTGTTGCTTTACAACGGGACGTTAACGTAACAAAAATAAACTAAAACATACAAAATAATATTAATTTCAATATATTCTTATTGGATAAGCCATTTTTATTTTTAAACAGTATTTTATCTTTGTATAACTTATTTGAAATCCTTGATCAACAAAATCAATGAACAGGACTTGATAATGAAGTTTAGTTTTTTATACAAGAAAATTGTCAATTATTAGATGTTGATTTTAATGCTGTAATAATTAATATTGTTCAAAAATAACTGATAGGCTTCTTGTTTAAAAATTTATATATTACTTCAGTAAAACAAAATTTCCAATTATCGTGACATTTATTTTTATTAATGTATGTCTACGATGCCCAATATGTAGAATATAATAACTTTAAAAAATAATTCAAAAATTAAAAATTTCGTCTTCTTAATAATAGTTGTTTTTGTTCATTAATTGTAAAAATAATGAAATATTGATTTATTTACTGCCATTATTCTTCTTGGCAGCAGATAGATTTCAAGGTAATTTAAAGCAAGAGTGCTTCAAAAAATATACAAAAAATATTCAGGATACATACATAATTTTTTGTTATGAAAAATAACTCTTCATATTAAGAATTTCTCGGCAACATGTCGCATAAAAGAGAATTTAGAATGCCTGCTGATTATTTCACTTCATAATAAAGTTAAGAATGGATTTAACATATTAACATATATACTGTTTTTTTTTTTCGTTTTATCATATAGATTCATAATTCAAAGAATGTCAATTTTACTCAAACTATCATTATGAATATGCTTCAAAATTTTAGAAAATCTTATTTTAGCTTTATGAGACAAAGGTTTTATTAGATTTAAGTGAACATTTTATATTAGATTAAAATGAATAAAAAACAAAATTTGTACATACAAAAAGATTTCTATTGTTTCCCAATGTTTTAACTCCAGTTCTTTCAATAAGAGAATTTGTAATTTTAGAAATACTTGAAGATTGTTATAATTATTCAAAATTTTATGAAAAAATAATTAAATTATTTGAATGCTTTTTTTTTGCTTATACTAAATTTAGTTATAGTTTGCTTATAATAAAGTTTGTTTTCATGACCAGAAAGAAGATGTTTCAATATATTTTACAAATTTTGTTGATAGAAGATTCTAGAATAGAAAACTAAACATTTTGAATATATTGAAGTAAAAATGAATGAAAGCATAACAGCTGTATAATTCTGAATAAAATTGTCAGCGTTTATAAAATAAAAAAAATAAAAAACTTTTTTTTTTAATTTTCCAATTTATTATTGAACAATTCAACATAATGTCACATTTATTACATAATTTTTGATTTGTATATTGCTTAGTGTCACCTTTTCTAATTGTACATTTTATGCTTATTACATTGTGATATAACAAAATAGGGAATATGGTCGTGATTAATATACATTTCAGTATTACTGGTAATAAGACACATTGGTTACAAAGAAAAAAGCACAAAAGTAACGTCTGCTAAAGTTTTTTTTTTCTAAACTAGATGATATTCTGTGGTATGTTTCCTTGGAAAGAGATTTTATTTTATGGAAAACCTCTTTCATTGTTATGCGAACAACTCTGTACTTAAACTGATTTTAATGATGTTTTGAAATTATTATTAATAAGAAAGCCTTTAACTATTATATTTCTGAACTGAATACTTGAATGGTAATCTGTCAACGATGAATTTCCATTCATAAACAAAGTATGCCCCCTTATCTCCTTTGATGATTTAGGTAATAGCCTTTTCAACGGCTCCTGCACTTCCTTTCTTCGGAACATGGCATTTTTTATCTTTAAAGGTGACAATCTTAATAAATATAGAAAACTGAATGCCTGTGATCATAGATTCGCATTTATAGTATTTATTGAAAATTCAAATTAGTGCTAATATTTTGTGATATAAAGCAAATCAATGACATTTGACTGGCTCAAAGAAGAAAACCGTGTCAATATAGAAAACCATGAAATCCATAACATGTCATATGTTTATTTATAAGTCAATATAATTTCTTAAGGAAGCAATCTGTTTATGTTGTGTCCAACAAAAAGTACTCTGTTTCCGTTTTTACTATGAGTTTAATACAGACAATCAGCTCTTTAAGGAAAACCTTTAGACTTAATTTTATTGTGAATAGAAGTACGGAAAGTTGACAGGTAAAAGAAATTGTTAAAGAAATAGAAGCTGAAGCTGGTGTAATATAGTTTGCTTAAAATGGTGAGTATTACAAATGGTCAGAGTTTCCATTTCTGGCACTTCTAAACGAGAATTTTTCATGTCAAAACTGCTTTTAAATATAGTATTTAAATGTATAATTATGAAGTAGGCATCTATTAATACTGTAGAATTCAACGACAAAAATAACGTTATGTCAAATAAGGTTACGTCAAAATTCGTAATAACATTTACTGGTGAATAATTTTCTCAAAATAAATTAAATATCATTTTAAAGATTGTTTTTCCAAGCTTATTTCAAAATAAATCTTAAAGAAATATAATTAAAATGAATAAGTTTTGGGGAAACATTCACCTGATATGTGTAATCCCAATTTATTTTAGAATTCAATCCATTAGATGCAAACAGAAAATGATGCAATTTCACAAAGTAAGGACACAGTATATAATGAATGGCATAATGAATTTTGTGTCTCCTATGGTAGTGGAATTATACGAATTTACCCCTTTATCTTAATTAGTAATCGGGAAAACATAAAATAATTTATTCTAATGCTCAATACGTGTATCCTTAAAGAAGTTAACGTATTTTCATCCAAACTTAAAAGCATGTCCCCCATTCTGATTAATAGAAGCGATTTAATCCCAAGTCTCATGAATCAATTCAGGGCAATCGCGTTATTCAAACAATCATTCGCCCCATAAATGGCACTTCCAAGATGGCCTCATTCAAATTTGTTCGACCAGATCATCGAATATCCAAAGGAATATGGAGTTGAGGTCATTGCAAAGTTAATGCCCGGAACGAATTCCGCTATTAACTTAATTCAAAGACGTTTCCTTGACAGTAATTGTGTAACATTATTCCCTCGATTTGAGCAAACGGATTTTCAAATTACAAATAAATTGTTCTGGATGTCTCATTTTGTGAATATTAGTAATCATAATACACTGCCAATTGTTGGACAACGACTTCTTCGGAAGGAATGAAAAAGATAATGGGATCAACTTGATCCATTGCGAATATTAGAATGAAAATGATAATGGGGAAAGACCGTGATTCATTCTTTTTGCGTGAAACTGTGTGTGTTTTTAATGACATTCAGAATTGTCTACGAGTCATTTTTAGGAATTAACTGTGGTAATGTGCTTCCTTTTTTATGTGGATCAATGGTAATGATTTCCAACAAACTCATATTTTCGTTGACAGGACGGTTGATTTCTGGGCCATTACGCGGATTTATGTATGATATGATTATATCAATGGATGGATGGATGGTCCTGTGTCAGTAGTACTTTATCTATTTGATTAATGAAATCTAGGATAGTAGTGACTTATCTAATATCATACATTTACCTGATCTGTGAAAACAGATGATAGTTAATAAATGTAGTTACTGTATATCAACAGGATGATTGCACTGTAGTTGAAGACATAAGCCTCCTGAAAGAGATTACTGTTAAAACATTTATGTGGGCATTCATTAGTACCGTTTGGATTAATTTTTATATTCCATCTAACGTTTTTGCCACCCAGTGGGAAGCCATACATTTTGCTGATTTGAAAACTTAAAGTCTAGAAAATTATTGGCTCTTTCTTGCCAATACAACTGTCTTTATCTATAATTAAGTAATATCTCACTATTACGCTGACCCATAATATTTTTAGATATCACGCATTGACAGATCATTTCTTTTTAAATTCCAAATATAGTCTATTTCTTTGATATAGGATAATATGTCCTGGTAATTGATTTTTGTTATTTGTTATTTTTTAATTAAATTAATTCTTATGAAATCCTGTTTATAAGGATTTCTGTATATAAAAAATTAAATAATGGATTGTCAATCAATTTTCTAGATACAGATGGTATTTATTGTCACTCAACTAACTGAGTTTCGATGGGATAGCCAAATTTATCGGGATGACGCTCTTCTATGAAACCGTTTTGTTTATTTAAAGAATTAAAACTTTTACAAACTTTAAACTTAATCTTTAACAGAATTAAAATTTAACTAAACAAATTAACATTAAAAATTCACTTCACTATTAATGTTATCGGAAATGAAATACTTTATAACGCTTCATATAAAACATCA
Organism: Argiope trifasciata; assembly: GCA_026543055.1. Classification (NCBI taxonomy): domain Eukaryota; kingdom Metazoa; phylum Arthropoda; class Arachnida; order Araneae; family Araneidae; genus Argiope; species Argiope trifasciata. The sequence continues at coordinate 1,118,307 of JAPMOQ010030034.1, forward strand.
TTATCCAATCAGCAAAATTAACTTTTGTTAGAAGATTAATGAATATAATTTCAAAACTGCTACATCGTTAAAAGCAACATAGGATTTTTATATGCTTTTGTGGATTGCCAATAGAAACATTTTCTGGCACGAAAAATGTATCTTAGATATTCTCATTTTATCTTCTTTTGATGCATTCCAGAAATATTTACTAATTTAATACTTTATTCTCCATAGTGGTAGTTTGGGTTTCATTCTAGAAAAGCTATGTGCTATTATAAAATAATATAACACCATCATATGCCTTCGATATTTATAACACCGAGTTAATGTAACTAGGAATACAAGATGATGAAAAATGAAAGCATTTAGAAAGTAGAAATAAATACATTTGAGATTCATTTAATATTTTATAATGAAATCTGATTTTAGAACAATTCAGAGCTCTTTAATCTAATTAATTTATGTTATGAAGATAATAATTAATTTATAATATAATAATTAATTTATAAAGATAATAATTATTTTATGTTATAAGATAGGTTAAAATAAATAGACTCTTCACCAATGAGGAAAATGACACCTATGAGGAAAAAAAAGCTCTCATGAGTTAATCATTTAATGAAATATGATAATCAGTCCAAAACGTATCAGTATGGATATCCAAAACATATTTTAAATGCTAATTCAAAACTTAGAACAATAAAAGCAGGGATTAAAACTGTGAAGACCTTTGAAAATAAAACAATCTAGCATAAACACATTTAAAAAATAATGATCATATATTTATTTACCAACTCAAAATTCAATAAATACTTAATCCTCACATAAAATCAAATAGTGAATCAATTATGATATTTTTTCTTCTAATGAAGGAACTCAAATAACATTCATTTTAAGTGAAATATTACATTTAATTGGAAACTTTTACCACAAGTTTCTTAAATAATTAAATGTGTTCAATTTAAGCTTAAACGCTTCAGTTTGTATTTAAAAATGGCAACATAAACTTAAAAAAATCTCGTTGTTTTTTTTATTACCGGCTCACAATAATATAAATATTTTATCATCACATAAAATCACTTATTTAATATTTAATAATGCTTTTATTCTAATTCAAGAAATTTGAATTATACTAATTTTTATGATAAATATTGCTTTTAATCGGAAACTGTTAATTCAAATTTCTTAAATAATTAAACGTATTCAATCAAAAATTAATCGTTTCAAAGTTATAAAAAGCTTCAAATTAAAAACTTTTGTTATTAATTAATAACTCTTTTTTTAGGAGTCTTGCAAATATTAATACAAAATTCGCCGTCATATTTTGTTAGACGTCTTTTAATAAAAACTTCAAACTTTCGGAAAACTCACATTTTTATATTCGAAGTTTCTTGTGATTTACGGTTTGAAAATACTTTCTTTAATCAAAATTATGTCTTTAAAAATCGTTTCGAAGATATAAAAATAAGATTGACAGATAACAAGAAAATGAATTGAATCATCATTTTTCTGACGGAAGATTAAAAATAACTTACAAATTTAACAGATGTTCTCTTGTGATTGTCGATCTTATAAAAATTGATTTTTTTTTTTAATTCTTCATCTTATCAATGGGACAATTCGGGATTTTTTTCCCGTATCTTCAATTTTAAAATAATTTTTCTTCTTTGTCTTCATGTTCAAAATCTTGGTTTATTCGTTTTTCTAAACGTACATATGGAAGTTTTTATACTTATCGGTGATTAATTTATCTTTTGAAACTATGGAATACGATGTAAGCATGTCAGCATTTTTTAAAAATTTTATCAAACAAAAATGAATAAAAGAAATTTTACTTTACATCCATTTATTTTTTCTTAAATGAATTGGTAATATTTCAGATACATTTTTTTTTCTTCTTTTTTATCGTTTAATAATTTATGCTTAGTAAAAATATAATTTCCAAGTATCATAATAGATTGAAATTCATCTTTATAACAATGCCAAAACAAATTGTAATTAAAGTTCTAAATTGAATAAAGTGAAAATAGGCTTTAGAAAAAATCTTTAAGTACATCCCTTTTTTATGATAAATGAAATTCTGGATTATTAACTCATTTTTCAAATATTTGTAAATTATTTTTGCTACATCTTAAGAAGATAATAAAGAAACTTATTTGCAAGAAAACATTTTTTTTTTCTGGCTTAATTAACTTTTCAATTTTTAAAGGCTAGAAATTTGTAACTGAAATGCGAATAATTCTTTTAATATTTTTTTTAGAAGTATAGGATTCCTTGTGACAACGGCAGGATCTAAAACAATTTGTAATTTAGATTCGCAACCATTCTTTTTAAATAGATTTTCTAGAAATTGGTGATATGAAAATCTTCCTTTATAAGGAAAGAACATGAAGATCATATTTTTCAATAATGTTAATTTTAATTAACCGATATTGGAATTCGAAATGTTTTAATGTATGTAACTTTTAGATCCTCATCAGATATCATTATATATAAATGGAAAGATAGTTGGTTTTAGAAAGTAATTTTTTTTAAATGTTATATTCATCTCATCATTATTTTTTGTTATTATGAATTATTATTTATTGGTACAGTGATAATTATGGATTAATATGATTTTATATTAATTCATATATATTATAAATTTGGTACTGTTATTATTATAAATTAATATTTATACAGCATTAAAAGGACAAATAGTTATTGCAAATTTTTATTAGAAACACAAGGCAAACTCTACAGAAGTGTTACAAAATACAAAGAAACCAACGGTGTCCTTAACAGCGGGTTTTAAATTAAAATAATTGCCAACGGATTTTGAAGCACGATTTGGCTGCTTTATGATTGTTATATTATTCTGTTGTTATATTATACTGCTGTTAATTTTTATGAATTTTGCGTCACATGAGATGTTTAGACTGCAATAAAATACAGAAAGATATCACTATTCTCAAAAATGGCATTTCTTATTCATTTCCTAGCATGAAAAAGAAAATCTAGAACTTGTATCTGATAATTTTTGGACTATGGATTGTGGTTTTGTGTAATCTCTGAAGACTCTTGTCCGTTCAAAGTTTTTTGTATACTTTTACATAAAAAAGATAAAAAAAATATTTAATATTATAAACAATGACTAATATTATAAACAATTAATCAATTCAATATGGTTGGTCAGCTAAACTCCCCGCTTTACATCAATTTCTTTCCAAATAAAATAAGAATTGATATATTTCTTTTTATTATTGCAATTCTAGATCTACTTAAAAAAAATTAAGTTCGGTTAACCTGTGAGCAAATTTAACTTTACCATTTATATTTTATTCAAAATTTGTAATCAATTTTCCAAATTCTACCACTGTTATTTTCTTAAACTTCATAGGAATTTCAGAAGGAAAAGATTAGATCGTAGATTACAAAATGATTTAGCTGCTTATCATTTTGGGATAAGATATGGTATTTCCTAACGATTAGGAGTTATTTAGTATTGTGGTTATGGCAAATAAATGTATGCAAAATATTTATTTTTATTCATTTAAAAATTCTTAATAATGTTTTTAATTAATATAACATTTTCAATATAATATCATTATATAATAAAACTTTTGGATTAAATAATGATTATTTTGCTCTTGCATGGATATTTTGGGATTATTTATTCCCAATAATCCCCAATATTATTAATTCCCAATAACGTGCTTTTAATGATACAAAATATAACAGAAAAAAATTTATATATAAAATTTCCGTAGATAGAAATTAGTTCAAACGAAAATGAAATTTTAACACTCACACAGCTATTTGTTTCCAATATTTTACAAAATTCCCACTAAATATCAGTCATAATCACAAATTCTACGTACAAGAAGATGGGAGCATTCTTTTTGAATAAAATAAATGTACAATATTGTATTCTATTGTTTATTTACGCATTCTACATACAAAAAATGGAAACATTTGTTTTCAATAAAATAAATGTACAAACTTATATTCTATTTTTATTTACAAATTCTGCTGTATAATCATAATTCTAAGCTTTGACAATCTGCAATTAATCAAATATGCAATGATCTTTTCGCACGATATCGGTATTATTAATTTAGTTTGTTGATTTTAGTTGTTTGGATATTTACTATACTATTGAATTATCATTCTAAATTCTATGCGTTAATTTTATTTTTTGTGCTTTCCATTACCTCCTACATTGCCTTGCATTCTGCTTTTTGAAGTAAAGAATAAAATTATTAATATTTAACACAATTCTTAAAAATGTTTGATCATAAAGTACGAAACTTATCGGTAAATCTTCCTGAATATCACGTCAAAGTACGTGGCTAGCTTAAATCAGCTTGTTATTCTGTATCAAGTCTACAAATTGCATGCGATGCCAATGAAAGAAGTATAATGCATTCAAAAATTCTCATGTTCTAATACATGACCATATATTTATTGTATTAAAATTCGGGTCTCTCTAATTTTCTCCAATTCTTAAGTAAATTTTCAATCAAAGGAAGTTTGAGTAACTGATATCAAAAGAAATTAGACAACAGCTTACTTTAAAGTACAATCCACCTATCTTTCTTAGATTACTGATAACACAATGTGCTTCTGTTATTCTTTCTGAAACTAACTCTACTCTAAATAATTAAATGGGATGGTGGATTCATTAATGATTTTTCGGGCATGGTTCCAAGAGAAAAACAAACAGAAATTTTTATACGATATTTAAAGAACTCTGTCTCGAGTTTTTCGTAAGAGGGTCCAAAGAAATGAAATTGAAACCCACCAGCGATTTCTACTTCATTATGGTAGGGATTCGGCTGAGGTTAACTGGAGAAATTAAGGCAGACAGACATGATGGATGGGTCCCGCTTCCTTAAAAGAAACTACGTAACAATGTTTTTTAAGTATATGAGGGTTAAGTTATGATTAATGTTTTAGATGTTTGCAGCAAAAAAGAAAGACTGCCTCAGAAAAAAGTTATTTCTCAACAACAAAAAAAGACTTTGTTGTAAAATGCATTAAATAAATTTAATCAAACTTCATATTTTAATTCTTGAGCCTTATATTTTTTAGTATATTAACTTAATAAATAATATCAAGATAAATTCTAATAATATTATAAAGATTAAAAATATCATTATTAATTGAAGACGAAAAAGTAGAAACATCGTTAGAACTTCTCCTAAAAACAGTTTTTTCTTCAAAACATAGCGTCATAAAAGTATTCAATTATATCAGTTGAATAGTAGTGTTATAGAGGTATCTAAGTGGAGAAACGTTCAGCAGTTCACTTATGGATTAGGATTTTTATTCTACACGTATTATGTTTAACAAAAGCGAAGAAAGCAATAAATAAACACAGGCGAAGATTACACAAAATAACAGTTGTAGAAATCAGCAGCACACAAGCCATAAGACATTATTACATATTCGCAACAGTACGAAGTGTTCAGAGAGAAATCTCAGGAGAGCAACATTACGAAGATGTACTTCATTCAACAGTTCTAGTCTCTGACCTTGAATGTAAACTCTCATCTGGTTCTCTCTGGTTTTTACAACTTTTTTGGCATAGTATCAAATATTCTAGAACAAATGTTGGAACTCGAGGAATAAGCGAAGTATCGCCAAGAATGTCGAATATTCTGGATATCTTATTTCTATTAATAATGCCCCTGAATTCAACATCTATTTACCAAGATGGTCAAGTTTGTTCATAAGTCTGAGCATCATTTGCTTAAAATTCATTACTATTTAGTAAAAATATAATACTTATGATGATACAATTTTCCTACTCAAGTAATTAAGTAATATTATAACTAATGAGTAACAATATCTTACATCAACCCTAACCTATGAACACATCTTCAAAATAATTTCAAAAGTTAAAAAATACTTTTATAAATTTTATCGGTGATATAATTACAGAGATTTCGGAGAATATGTGATTACCTTAATTATTGTTAGATGCTTTTTAATGTCACATATCTGCCAACCACAATAATTATCAAAAATAGCCCCAAAGCCTTTTTTCTGTTTTGCTGTGAGATTTCCAGTTTGGAATAATATTCTGTTTCCAGTTTTCTTCTTCTATGAAAAAAGGGAAGTTGCAAAAGGAAATTTCTCAAACTATTGTAAATGTAATCTTTAACCAATCTTAGTATTTTAGATAAAAAATTTCTCACATAGAAGCAAGCTGCATAATAAGTGGCATAGTGCAAATAATTATTGACAAGGACATACTATGAATTTTTCCTCCGCTTTGGGGTATTGCAAGTTAGAAAGGAGTAAACAAGTATAGCATTACTCTTTCATGTAAAAGTATTTATCCTTAAAAGCTGTCAGAAATGCACTAATACTTTTTCTCATTGGTGCCATCTAGATTAACTCTAAGGCATCTTATCCTTCTTGACCCGTAACGGATCCTACACTAGTTATCGCAATCCAGCATTCATTTTTATTATATGTATTATTTGTGCATTATGCTAGTTTTTTGGTAATCTAAACGATATTGTATATAAAATAACGAAATAAAAAAGTATTTTTTTATTTCGTTGCGAATGATTCAGAGCCAAAGCCTTTTGCATTTTTCTGATTGCATTGTCATGCCTCATGGATTGAAATAATATCAAAGTTTCCTTTGTAGTTTTAATCCGAAATATAATATTATAAATTTTTGGTGTAAAAATCGTGTATAACATTTTGTCCCTCTAGATTTCCTTTGTAAATTCGCTTACTGCTTAATAGATAAACTTTCTTTTCCCAAATTAGATTATATTCGTACCCAAGAACATTAAAAAACGATTAATTATTTTATAGAATTAAAAAATTTCATAACTGTACTTTTTTAATTTTTCGTATACGAAGTATATAGAAAATATGGGACACGTCAAAAAACTTACTCTAAATTTTAATAAATTCGTTCCCTGAATTCGTAAAACACATTTTTAGAAAATTTCCTTACGTCTACATGTAACAAAGATAATTCAAAACCATTTTAGAATAGAAAGATTAAATTTTATGTACATGTTTGAAACAAAATTTGTGGATTTCTATCAAATTTTAAATATAATTTGCTTTGGTGAAGTCTGTAACAGGCAATTCGAATGTAATATCACAACTACAAAATGTAGAGAGCTAGATAGATAGAATTCCATGCAAATATTTGATATATTTAGTGCAGACACCTACGAAATTTTGGACAAAATCATTCAAGGATTTGACCTTCAAAAACTTGCAAAGATGCTAACTCGAAAACGCCACAATTTAAATATTCAGTAGTTTTGACATTAAATGCAGCTTCATGTCAAATGTGAGTTTCAATCGGTACTGAGAAATGTATCTTAAACCCAAATTTGATTTTTAAATACTCTCAACTCTTTCAATCACCAAACTAATCACCAAGGCAGATTTCATAAAATTGCTAAATTTACTTAAAAGATTAATATTTCGAATCCATTTTTGGTCAATTTCATGCAAGGAGTTCACTTGATACCAACATTAATAGAGAGAATACTAGAAAATTTAAACAGATCCTCACTGTTTTTTGTTCAAGCTCTTTAAAAATATGGACAATTTAATGAAGACATTAACTTTTAAATGAGGAGATGAAAACGACAGCAATTTCTTTACACTCGAATCAAATTTTCTAATAAAAATATGAGATTGATAATAAGTCAATATATTACGCAGGCATTTTTATTACTATATAAATATGTTTTAGAATTTTTTCACACTATTTTATCAATGAAAAAAGTAAAAGCCGTGGAACTTTTCTTTCCTTCTCAAATTACAAGTAAGAATAAATAATAGTCTTGAAAAAAAAATCACTTTATATTTTGTCAATCCTATTTATTTTTCCAGTACATAATGGTATATAGAAAACAATACATTGTGAAATTCAACAATTATGGAGCAAAAAAATTAAAAGAAAAATGAAATTGGGTAAAATTGTCCCTTTTTTGTCGTTATGTGTGACTTTCATAACATGGTTTACAAGGACATTTTAAACTTACAGGCAATGAACTATTATAAAAATCAGCCTATAAATTCTGTATATGCATATATCTTGGTGTATTAATATATTTTATAAATTTTTCAAAAACCATTATTACTAGAAAAATTAAATATGTTTGAACATACATATCAGAATCTGTTGAATACGAACTTTCATCGAAAAACTCTTCCTTATCACAAATAATATGCCTTAACACAGTGATTCTCAACCTGTGAGGCGTGCCCCCCTAGGAAGGCGCCAGTACACTAATGGAGGGGCGCAAGCATGTCCAAGAATAAATGTTATTTAAAAAAAATTGATTAAGTGACTGAAAGGGAAGAACACACACATACAAAACGAAATACATTTCGACATATTTATTAATTAAATTAAAACAACTTACTAAATTAAAAAAAATTAATAATTATTAGTGACTTCCTTGAGTTTGTCTTGCAGAGCAAAGTTTTTTTTTTGAAGGAGGGTTTATTATTAGAAATAGACACTCGCAATTCTTTTTCTATATTTAGCTGAGATATATATTTTGTCTTCAAAGAAGCCACCGCAGAAAATCCAGTTTCACAAAGGTAAGATGTTGAAAACGGTAGTAGAATGCGAAATGCCCTTATTTTTAGTGCAGAAAACTTATCATCCACTCCTGCCCAAAATTTAAAAAATGATTTATTACTAAATTGTCTTTTGGTTTCACCGCTTGCCGTGAAGTCTATGAAGGTTTCTTCCTCTTTAATTGAGAGTCCTTCGGGAGTATTTCGAAATGGATCCCTCACCCACTTGTAACTTGATATCAGTTAGTTGTCAGCAAGAAAGTACTTTTTAAAATTCTTTGTTAGCATTGCTAAATGATTTTCAATGGTTACAAAGACAACTCTTACATGTTGTTCTTCAGCCTTGTAAGTTTTAATACAATCATTCAAATTTCCAAACATTGTTAAGTTTTCTTGCTTTAAATTTCTGCTCCACAATTCCAATTTCTTACAAAAAGCATTAACTTTATCACTCGTATCAATTATATATGTGTATTTACTGCTTGCAGTTGAAGATTCAAGTTATTTAATTTCTCGAATATGTCGACCATGGAGCTCAATTTCATCACAAATAAACTATCGCGAAAATTCTCAGCTTCCGTTTTTTTTTCCTCTTCTAGGAAAACGGCGATTTCTTCTCTTAATTCATAAACACATTGCAAAAATTTCCCTCGAGATAACCATCTTGCCTCGCAATAAAATAGTAAAGCTGAATGTACTGCACCTATGTCTTTACAAAGTGCGGAAAAGATTCTTGATTTCAGGTTTCCCATTTTTATATAATTTACTACGGTTACTACCGTAGTTAACACAATATTCAAACCAGGACTCATTTCTTTGGAAGCCAAAGCTTCTCTGTGGATCATGCAATGTGTCCAGACGCACTATGGCGATTTTTGTTTCAAAAGTGCTTGAATACTTTGGAATCTTTCGGACATAGAACGAGCACCATTGGTGCATATTCCGACGCAATTTTTCCATTCAATGTTTGCCTCGTTCATAACATTATTTAAGATAGCAAATAAGGCGAGTGCTGTTGCTTTGAGTTATATTGGTTTGTAGAAAAGTAATTCTTCTACTACTGACAAATCATCACAGAATCTAACATAGGCAATGAAATGAGCATCTTTATTACTATCGGTTGCCTCATCGAAATGTACATTTTCAGTTATATTACCAATATGACGAGCAACAGTACCATTTTAAAGAGGTGTGGACTGCAATTGTTTTGAAAAATTATCTCCAAACATAATTTCCACAATCTCAATTGCTGACAGAATAAGCTATTCACCAATGGTGTGAAGTTTTTTTTTACATCCAGCTATTTTATATGTAACTTTGTAAGAGGCAATTAAAGCTTTTTCATTTATCGACAAGGCTTTTTTAAACAATAATTTTTGTTTTTCATATGATTTTAATTTTAATTCGAATAATTATCTGGGTTTGTTTACGTACTCACTATGAAGCGTTTCCAAATATCGTTTAAATTTATTGAGTTTAATGCTGTCTGCCACCAACAGTTTTGAGCAAATGATACACAGGAGCCTTTCTTCTACATTTACTTCAGTACTAGTGAACCCAAAATTTAAGTATTCTTGAGAATATTGTCTTGATTTGATTTTCGAAACAACGCTCGTCGGTGTAATTGTTGATGCTTGTCTATCGCCTAATACTCGCTTACGCCCGCTTAAAAATGTATCCATGATTCTGCATAAATCTGCTGCCGTGAATATTTAATACGGCGAATTTCAATTAAACGAAAATATATATAACATACACATTCAGAATGGACTCAATAGCGATAGAAGGATCGACTCGAATGAGATTATCTGGAATTGAAATTGGTGTCATAGAACTTTCTCCTACTCCCTATGAGAAAACATTTGTTCAAATCTGCGCAGGCTCCTAACTTAACTTTTAAACTGACCAGACAAATTCCAGATAAATCAAAACTTCTCGCGAAACCACGAAAATGCCTTACATGACGGGACGCAAGAGCAATAAAAAGGCATAGGATTTTTGTTTTTTCAATACTGAGGATCGGTGTTGCAAAATGGCAATACATTTCCGTATTCTTGGTAATTTGTAAAGTTTGAAATTAAGGTTAAAGTGTAGGTGTAGCGCCAAAATACTTAAATTGCATTATTATTGTATACATTTTATTGGATGCGGTGTGAAGAGGGGGGGGGGGTCGCGATGAAAATTATGATTGAAAATCGGGCCGTGAATACTAAAAGGTCGACAAACATTGCCTTAACACTAAAATCGCTTTCTACTTCATTTAAAAGTGTCTGTTGCATTGCATCATATTAGAATCAGTAAATTGGATGATATTTCTGAGTCCAACATTTTGCGCCATCTGCTAAGCCTTGTTTATTACTGGATCATTAATACGAAAGAGCTGTCTCAGTGACGTCACTAAAAGAAATAATTGAATTATTTTAAAAACCATCTGCTGGAATCAGTTGGAAAAAGTGCAGGTGTAATAAAGGTCACGAAACAGTAAGCTACAAGGTCAATCCATTCAATTGATCTAAAAATAGTGGTGAGTGAAGTCCATCGTTAGTGGCCTCACAGACAGCACGTCCTCAGTTAAGGGGTAAATTCAAAGATAATTTCAAATTCCATTTTCATGTATTTTATTATTTATTGTTCAGTTTTTCATACACCTGCGTATAGTAATAAAATTAATAATTAATCAATTAATAGTAACATCATACGTATTTTGACCTAAATAATGAATATTGTTATTTTTATAATTTAATTTCCTTTTTAAGGATATAAAAAACTTAGAGTGCTATTAAGCACACAATTCTATTACTGATGGCACAAGAAAGCACGATTTTTCAGTATCTCAACAAAAATCAAATACATATAAAAACAGTTGCAGTAAAAAGTATAACAGAATTAGCTTGGTAAAGAATTAGATTAGAACTTTTTTGCAACGTCCTTTAAATATTTCGATAAGAAAATAATTTAATTTAAATATTTGATCATTTCATTATGTATTTGTTCTAATGTCCAGAATCGGAAAAATTTAATATTTTTTTAATGATAAAGTAAGGAATCCATGAATAATCAATTCATCTAATGCTTTTCTGTATTATCTATAGCATATGCTTTTGCAAACTCTTATCGTTTTTTAGTTAACAAGAAATTCTATTAGATTTTTTTTAATTAAAAAAAATGTATAATTAATAAATATACTTCGACTTTATTTCTTTTTTTTAGTATAAAAAAGTGAACAAAGCATTCTTGCAAAGAAAGAAGGAAAAATTCAAGGATATAGTAAAGTGTTTAATCTAAGAATGTATTAAATCAAGCGAAAACAATAATAAATAGAAGACTCAAGGCTAATACTTTATTATTTTTATTTTTATGAAACGTTAACGGTTGTTTCAAAATTATTTATGAACACAGTTCAAGAAATTTTCATTACTAGTTATAACGAAAATAATTTATTATTTATACAGTACAATAAATGCATTATCGCTTTTCTTTTCTTTTAATTTTTTTCAGATTCTAAAAACGACTCAACTGCTTAATTGAAAAAAATTGAGGAATATTGATACTAATATTATTTGAGAAAAAGTATATAAATTGATTATAATGTGACTATTTGCTGTAGCATTATCCACATTTAAAATGAAGAATAACTCATTTATATCAATTCTTTTTTCACATAGAAAGGTTTTTTTAAAATTTCGCTCCGTGTACTTTTTTAGAAACACAGGAAAAGGATAAAAAATAGGATCCTAGATGCTAATACTTTTTTTTGAAACATTAACAGTTGTTTCAACATAATTGGGAAAGCAATTCAAGGAATTCCCATTACTAGTTATAGAGAAAATAATTTGTTTACAATCACTGTGTGTGAAAGCATTTTCGCTTTTTTTTTTTTTTGGAACATTAATGGTTGCTTCAACAATAATTGGGAATGCAATTCAAGAAATTCTCATTACTAGTTATAGCGAAATGGATTTCTTGTTTACAAGCACTGTGCAAGTGCGTTATCACTTTAATCAGATTTTTAAAATAATTCAATTGTTTAGTTAAAAAAGATGGGAATTGACTATTTAAGTATCAATGTCTGCATTTAATATGAAGAATGGTCTTACATATACCTATTCTTTTGTCAGGTGAAACGACTTTGTTATTGTTATTGTTATTCTTCTTAACGATACCTTTTAGAAATTTAGGAAGAAATTTAAAAAATTAATCATTATAAAAAACATTAAACTTTAAAAATCATAGAAAATGAGAATTGTAAACTATATTTTATTATTTTTTCTATTAAACTTTTTTAATTCAACATGTCAAATGAATTAAAGTTCGCTTCAAAAATTCTGAAATATTTATAATAGTTTAGAAATATGAGACATATTTCTTTCATCTGCAAGAAATAATTTGATTAAAACTCATTTCGACCATGATGTAGCATTAACAATTATTCATTTTAATCTAATTCACAATATTCTAGTTTTCAATTAATTGTATGTTGAAATAAAAAAAAATGGTAAACGAAAGACAATAAATTGGAAAGCTGGATGGCATAATTTGATAGAAGTATTTATATTCACTCATTCGCGAATAATGAAATATGCAGTTTACTTTTCGTTTCTACATAGCATGGTAATAAGAAAAATATTTTGAGATAATTTAAGTTTGGGAGTGGCGAAGAAAAATATTTTGGGAGGCTTTAAGTTTGGGGGGGGCGAAGAAAAATAGGTGGGCAGAAGAAAAAGAATCTGTAAAGAGTCTAGACCAAAATCAAGGACACGTTATAATTTGAATATATTAACTTTGCAAGAGGTTTTCTCGTTCTTAACTTGATACCGCTGACTTTTGTTCATAGAAATGAAATACATATATTTAAAAATTTATTTTTGTATTCTATGATATTAACATTAAATAAAATTATCTTGCCGAGGGTCTTATATAATGAACTTTAGTTAGTTTATCTTTAGAAATTTAGATTTTTAGTTTTTAATTTCATATAGCTAATTGAAAATTAATTATTAGTATGAAATACATTCTACACGGAGAGTTGCATAATATCAAAAATGGAGTTTAAATATTAAATTACTTTATTTTAATATTTTTGCATAGTTTAACTTAAAGAGAAAATTTTTCTCTAAAATCTCTTAAGATGATGTGAAAGCATCTTTGAAATGTCTCTTAGTACCTTTCATAACATTATCAATTTCATACTTGTTGTGTATAAACTATACATATACACCTGGAAGAAGGTAAAATAGTGTAATAGAATTTACCGTATAATAAATACTAAACCTCTATATTAAGCTGCTGGGGCCAAATAATCTCCGCGTGTGAGGTTACTGGAGAGCGTATAAATTTGTCTTTGTCACAAAGTCCTCTATGTCGATAGTAATACCTATGGGAGAACTAGCTCAGAGGTGATAGTTCTCTGCTCCAAGTCTAAATTACGACCCATGGGTGAGTGAATGAAATTTATGAATGAAGTCCGTCTCATAAAAGGAGTTTTGACGGTTATGTAGCTAAGTCGTACTTGTGGTCCTAAATGGCGCTACTGAAAAAAAAAACAAAAAAAAAACAAGAGACGCACTATTCAGATTAAATCAGCTGGCTTGTCAATGGCAATTGTCATTAGAAACAACGACAACAGGAAAGTACTGCTAATTTTTCTCAGAAAAAAAATTAGAAACAGTTTAATTTATCTTAACGAAATCTAATCCTATATTTCAAAAAGAATGAGAACTTTAAGAACATTATAAATCATCATACATTTTAAAACAATTTAAAATATATTAATGCATTTTTTTCTTTATTTCAGAGCTGCCTTATATTTCTTAACCATGATCTTCAGTCAACTAACCTGCTTTTCAAAATAAAAGAAATTTTATTATCGATTTCTCGCCTGAACAAACAGTATATAGGAAAAATCAACGAAATATTGATTTTTATTAATCATTATTTAAATCGATCTTTTTCCTAAAAGTAAGAATGTATTCTGTCATAAAAAATTCCTACGTGCTTCCTAAATAGGGAAACTTTCGAGTAACCTCTCATTTATAACTTTTGTCATTTGTTTCCTCTGGTGATTTGTGCTTTCAATTAAAAAACATATATTACCTTAAAAAGATACATTGTACTTCGAAGGAAATGCAGAAAAGTCGATAAACGCATGTGGTGAATGTCAAAAAGAAAAGAGTGAAGCAACGATAAGAGTGCCGTAGCTCATTCCAGTACAAACAGAAAGATACATGCTGTTCACAAGTGGATGTGCTTGCTGTCGCTTGCTTGGAATGACATCTAAAAATATTGTTTCGCATATTCTTCGACTCCTTCAAAGCATCTACATATAGTTTGGCTTGTCTCGTCAAATATTTATTAACTTTTGAGAAGATAGGTAAAGTATGAATGAAGATGAATCTCAACGCCCCTCCATATTCACAATTGTAGGAATTACCTATAGAGTTGGCAGTAGTGTCCAATGTGCTTTCTTCAACACTAGTTAAAGCACATACTAGTTTCGAATAGTAAACGTACACTCATTTGGTTTTGGACTACATAATTCGTAACCATGCTTCGTGATGTCATGGTATATTTAAACATTCACTAGTTACTCCAACCAGCTCGAAAGCACCGAATATATCTGAATGACCAGACCAACACGACAACAATACAGTTGGTGGGAATTACTGCTGAAAGCTGAGTCATTCATCATCACCCATATCACAACATTTCGAAAGTACATGACGTCATCGAGAAAATGAGCCGATCCCCACCATTTCCATAGTAGAGTGAATTAAACATCACACCGCAAGTTTCTGATTCTCATCTCTGCACCCTACCACCAGTAAAAACATTTTACATGGGAAATCATCTGACCTCCGACCCGCCAAGAAGGCACTCGGATACACCATGAAAAACTGAATGACCAGACCGCCGCTACAGCAACACTGGTGGGAACTATGGTTGAGTTCTAATGCTCGACACCGACCACGGTACAACTCTTCAAGTTGGGGGTACATCCCGTCATTGAGGGGAGGTCCCCACCTATTCTTGTACCCATCGGGTTGGCGAGATCCAACCATCATACCGGAAGCATCTCATCCTAATTTAGAGGTGCTCCCAGGGGTCCATTTCATATGGGAAAATGAATGTCTTGTTTATAGGAATATTGTGATGAAGGCAATCAGCAACGAGCAAAAATATGTTACTATGATAAGAAATCGGCAGTGATTCTGGATAGAATATTTAAAAATGGTTATATACGTGTGCAACACTTTAATGATATTATCATCAATAACTTAAAAACATTGTATCTCAGTCACCTAGATGGAGATGCAATGATTCAAAACCTCGCAATTCTTAAAGAAATATGTGCTGATATTAATTTTTGAATGCGAAAAGTGTCATTTTGCTTGATTTTTCTAATGCAGGAATTATCATTGTCGTAAATTAATGTCACACAAAAAATAAACAGAAATTCCATCTCTAGGCACAGCAGACCAACAAGTCAAATGTCCTATTCTAGGATATTAATATCGAGCATCAACCTTCAAAGGGCATAGCAAAACTAATTGCATTATTGGATGCGACAGATTAAATCATCTTCCCTGTAAGTTGTATCTGGCACATTAGCCTTGTAACTTTTTTTTCTAAGGAATTCATTACCATTTCTGGGAACCATTTTCAAAAAACAGAGCATAATACTCTTTTTTGAAAAAACGAGGGCACCAAGTTTCGTCTTCATTAAATTTATTTCACTATGTGCCGAATACATTAATGATTTATTAAGTAACGCAATGTTTGAAAGCATGTTGTCATTTTGAATTATGCTTAGATGATGAGTATAGTTTCAAAATCCTCATATAATTGACCAGCATTCAAGTACTTAGCATTTTACAGTATAACATGCTAGAAGACATAATGCTTTGGGTATAGTTTAAAAAACTTCTTCTTCAACCACCCCGCCACCACTGAACGTAGCAGTACCGACAGGATTTATTGTGGTCGACTGTTGAATATAGTTTCAAAACCTCTATATAACTTACCAAAATTCAAGTATTTAGCATTTTGAAGTATAACATGTTTTAAAAACATTGTGTTTTGAAAATCGTTGATTATAAGACATATCAATAAGACCATGTGAGAAAAATGTCCTTCCTCATACAGAACAGCTTTTTATGGTAGTAAAGCAATTTTCATTTTTTTTCTGCTAAAGCTATTTAGAAATCTTCTCCTTGAATAATTGATGTTGAAGTAAATATACAGTATAATTTCAGTTTCATTACAATAAGTAAAAGAATGATATTAAAGTTCATTAACTTCTTTATCAACGAATTTAATTAATTTCTTAATTAGATGACGTCCTATCTAAGACACATATTATTTTAATTCATATTATAATATAAAAGATATTTCAAAAATCGAAACGTTTCTAAAGGATTGAGCATTTTAAATTACTGTTAACGTATCTGACTACGTTAAAAACACTGATTATCTACCTTTCCTTTTTTATTTTTAGTTTTTGTAGCCCAGACTTTTCTCTCTACAAACAGTTTATTTTTTCTAGGAAAAAGAAGGCCTGAACTATCATCCAGAGTCACATATTTTTTACAGCTAAAATTTGTCTTTCACTTCAATTTTCATGACAATTCTCCACCGTTAACACATCTCAAAAACTAATAGAGACACTTCAAAGCGTGTTTTAGTGAAAACGGGTAATTAAATGAACCAAAAGTTTGATTGTTGGTGAAATACTTTTTTATTTATAGGTGTATTTAAAAAAATGTAATTGTAAATTTCTAGAAAAAAATTCATTTATGCGTATACTTCTACCCATAATTTCGTTGCATCTGAAAGTTTTTTATAGGTTTGGTTCATTTCATTCGTCATTATATTCTATAGCTTGTGTACAAGGAAAAATAGGATTGCTGCATTGCAATTTTGTGTAGAGTGTTAGCCGTTTGGTAAATGTTAATTCCATTAACATTTGCTATCAATTTTCCTATTTCTCAAAATATATTATATTTTCAAATAATGTTTTTATATTTAGGTTATTTTGTATAACAATTGACAAATACATCTAAAAACAATGACTTTAAACATTTTTTTAAATGCAAAAATTTTAAAAATAGATAAAAAATTTCACTTCGAATGTATTCAGATACCTTAACATTTACTGAAATGAAAATTTAAATTTAAAAATTCAGAAGTTCAATGCACGTGCGAGATTGGCTGCTCTATTTCAATGACTTAAGCTAAAACTTTGAGCATAATAATTTTGGAGAGTCATAACAGATAGTACTAGAAATCTCCTATATTTGAAACTGCAGACTTGTTTAGACCCGACTTGTAAATTGCCATAATTAAGAAAACTTTTTTATAGATAAAGTAATGAGGACAAACATCTTAACTAAAGAACTTCTATAAATATTTCTATAGATCATTATTCATATTTTCTTGTTTTTGCCGCGTATTTCATGACAAAGAAAGATTAAGAAAATAAAAAAAAGCACTGTCTCCAGCAGTCCTTTCGGAATACAAGTGTACGTTTCATTCAAAAGAGCGACACGTTTTGCGGCGATGAACTACCGACGACGGAAGATCGGAAGTGGAGGGATTATTTCCAAGAAGGCATAACTCCAACCTATAAAAACGTCCGCACAAAATTTGACGCAAATATCCCCATCAAACTATCATCCCTCTACGTGTTCGGAATTGTCGTACTTTGTGGACTGAGAATCTTCACAGCAGAAGAAATATCCCTAGCTTTTTATTGCGTTTCCCGTCCTGATTATCCCAAGCTGTATGGGACTAATTTAATGCTCAGAGTTTCCAATATTTTGTTTTACGATGCTTAGAGTAAAGCATGAAAGTTATAAAAAAGAATAAAGTAAACGATATGTTTTCTTTAACTATTTTCTTTCTTTATTCTCTTGTTTATCCTCTGCCAGAGAAGAGTTCGGCGAGTAATGGATATTTTCTGCCCTCATAAAATTGGAACCCTCACTTTTATGATGAGTTTCCAAATAGGCCGTGAGAAATACGTCGGATACCGCGTTTTATTATCATTTCGGAAACTTCATCTGGCATTGTTTTCACGGGTCAGTAGTTGCAGAGGGAATAATTTAAGTAGGTCAAGATTTATATGCAAAGTAGGTGTTGGATGGAAAAGCTTGCTATTTTGAAAGTTAGTTACTTTTCTAATACATGTATTGCTTAAAATTTTCAACATTACTGCTTATCTTTGCTTAATATTATAAAAAAAATAATTTAGACACCAGGAATCTACTTACTAAGTAGGATTTTTAGTATTTAGTAACTTAAATACAATAAATTTCAAGGAAATAGCACTAGTTGAAACAAACGGTCGTTATAAGAAATTGTCACCCCTTTATTGTATTTTAATTGCATAACTACTTCACTTACAAGCTACTATATATGCTTATATAAATAACTACATATATAAAGTATAAAGAATTTCGAAATGTCGTTTATAATATAGTTCTTTTAACAGGAATAATTTAAGTAGGTCAAGATTTATATGCAAAGTAGGTGTTGGATGGAAACTCTTCTAATACATATATTGCTTAAAGGTTTCAACATTACTGTTTATATTTGCTTAGTATTTTGAAAAAAACCATTTTTGACGCAACCAATCGACTTATTAAGTATAGTATTTACTATATAGGAACATATATACGCTCAATTTTAAGGAAATAGCACTAGTTGAAATAAATGTTCATTATAAGAAATGTTCACCCTTTAATTGCCTTTTAATTGCATAGCTACTTCATTTACAAGCTATTATGTATCCTATTATAAGTAACTACATATACAGAGTGGCCATAATTAAACTGACAGTGTTCACAGTGTTCGGTCGAACGTTCTATTTGCCAGAATGATGCCACGTTTTGAAGGAAGATTAAACAAGACGGGGGACAAAGAATTCCGCAAAAAAAAATTTAAAAGTCACCTCTAGGGGGATATGTGGTTCTGTGTAATAGAAAATAGTGTGTTAATAAATGCAAATCAATACGGAAATAAAATTACTTTTTATTTTGCACATTCAAATCATGTTCATTGTGGCTGCCGTATTTCTAGAACACATAATGCATTCTGTACGCAGTATTCACAACAGCAGAAAGTAAAATGTCGGCAGGAATCTCCCGTACAGTTCGTGATATATTATCCTTCAACGTAGCCAGGTCCTGGACAACTTCTTGATAGAAGTTGTTAACCCCATAGCCAGAAGTCGCATGAGGTAAGATCAGAGCACTGAGGTGGCCATACAGTTGGAAAACAGCGGCTAATGAGTCTTTCTGTTGTGAATTTCTGTCGTAGAGGCTGTTGTACCTGTAAAGAAATGTCTGGTGGGGCTCCATCTTGCGTGAAAATAATTTCCCCCAGGTATTGTCTTTGCTGAAGTGGCGGAATGACAAAGCTCTTCAACATGTGGCGTTATTTCTCTCCGGTAACAGAACATGTTACCTATCTTGTCGGGGTAATGTTCTCATGGAAGAATGGATCTATGATAAATTCCACTGTGAACCCACAGCAAACAATTACCTTTGATGAATATAAGGGAACTTGGTAATTGCACTTGAAGGAACTGTGACTGCACTTGGTGATTTCTCTTCCCAAATTCGGTATTTCTGGGTATTCACAGTTCCATTCAGGTAAAAGTGAGCCTCGTCATTCTTTTTCTCCTCAGCGTTCTTTGTTACCCAGTAAGTGAAATTGCAGATAAAGGGACTTTATCGGTGTTTATGCAAATTTTTCGCTTTTTTGAAAGTATTGCCATATTGTACTTGAACTAAATCAGTAAATGTGCAAAATAAAAAGTATTTTTATTTCTGTTTTGATTTGCATTTGTTAACACTCTATTTTCTATTACACAATGCCACATATTCACCTAGCGGTGATTTTTTGAACTAAATTTTTTTTCGCGAAATCCTTCGTTCCCCGTCTTTCTACAAAATGTGGCATCATTCTCGCAAATGGATCGTGCTACAGAACACTGTGAGCCCTGTTAGTTTAATTACGGCCACCCTTTACATGTATAGAGAATTTTAGAATGCCATTTACATATTTTAAAATTGATAAACAATACAAAAAAGGCAATATTTGCAATAGGGCATAACGACCACTACTTTGAGCTACTTGGCATTGGATTGAATAAAAGAAAATGAAGTATCAGATAAATTCTATTACCCAGATTTGTCATAGTATAAATTAGCAACAGCCACAAAGTTAAATTAAATGACTAACAGCAAGAAAAACAATCATTGTAGGCCGTCTAGAATTACCAACATCACCACAACTAAATTAAATGGCAAAGAACTAGAAAAGCAATCGTTGTAGGCTGTCTTAAGTTACCAACATCACTACAAATAATTTACATGACTAATAACACGAAAAACAATCGTTGTAGGCTGTCTAGGGTAGACTGTCTAGAATTACCAACATCACCACAACTAAATTAAATGACTAACAACATGAAAAACAATCGCTTTAGCCTATATGACGGGACAAACTACCCGTGAGAAGTGTTATACTGTAGATGATGATGGCTCCTCAGCCCTATCCATCGCTCCTGTCACTATTTGGTGATACCTGGGCCTAAACCCGAGACTTTATGGTAGCCAGATAACATGATCACAAGACAAATGTAACCATACAGTCTTGAGGATATTATCTGATTTATACAGCTTCCACTACAATAAAATAATAAAGCAAATATTCGGTAAATATTGAACTGAAAAATGTTTTTTAGTTGCACAGTTCTATAAACTGTTCAATGTCAGTACAAATTTCCTCATGCTGAAGTGAGCATGAATTTAATATCTAAAAATGTACTCGACTACTGGGTATTTCCAAGAATTATACTAAATTCTTGACTGTTTTATTTCTGTAATATCTAATTAGACAACAATTTGCTTTTTTGCTTTTTGGATATGTGCCTTCTTTTAGACTTAAATAAGAATATTAGGAATAATTAAGGTGATTGTAAATTATGTGCAATTTCTAAAGCGAATTATAGAGTCTTAAAATAACTGAATGTAACTTTATTAGTTTTCAGAAAGATTATGGAATGTGGCTAAAAATTTAAATAAAGATAATTCATAAATTAGCAGAAAATTGTATAGCAAAGATTATTAATTAAATTTCAAAATATGGAACAGTCTGGATTCCATATAATTGTTTTCTTTTAAGAATATCTTAAATATAAAAATAATGTTCCTTTACTAAATACTTGATATTTACCTCATGCTTAACATTAAAATAGGCGATGAACATATTAATTTTTTTAAGTGGTTATTTGGCAAAAGATGCAATTAAAAAAAATCTACTTAATAACGTCAACCTATTGAGAACAGCTTAGGGAAACAGTTTTTTATAAAATAATATAAAAAAGTTACGTGAATATTGAAAGATAAGTATATAATAATAGAAATTTGTTTCTATTACCATAATAGTAGTGAGGTTAAAGATAATATTGCATATACTTTATGAAACCGAATATTCTAACAAGGGCATACGAAAAGTATATTTCTGTATTCGCAGAGATTTTAACACAATTACTTTCAAATGCTTTTGAAATTTTAGCTTATCAATATTTCCACCTGACAGCTGTTTTCGTGCTCTTGAAAGTAAGCATATCAGGCACATTATGAGAAATATTTACGGCATTAAACTAAAAGCTAACCTTACTTTTAGATAAACATCTAACATTTCTTTTAAAAGCATGCTAAGGTAACCCCGGCAGCCTTCAGAAGAAATCCAAGCTATTGTAGTTACTTACACTAACAGAAGCGCGGCTGTACTTAACTTGGTAACAAGTCCCATTACCCAAATCCATTTTGAGACATCCCGGTAACCAACACCACTTTCCCAAATCCATCACCTGAGGCTCCCTGGCAAGTGTCTACCGAGATTGCAGGACAGCCGCTCATTAGCTCCATGTTAGACCTCTGATATGATGTGGATGCACGCAATGTCGGATTACAGGAGCAATGGAGACGGAAGTGAAGCTCGTTTCAGAGGGTTGCAGTGGATGTTCTTTCTTTAGTATTAAGCTTCAAGCTGCAAGGAAGAAAGTACATGCAGTCCATAGTATATGAGTGTATAAAAGATTCCCAACAGCTGTTTTTCTAGATATTTCGGTGGTGACTATTTGAAATTAATAAGAACATCTCTTTATTCCCTGAACAATTATAACCCTCATTCTTCTCAAATAATGCCATATTAATAATTAAAGTAAGTTGAAAAGAATAGCACTGCATTAACGAAATAATGTTGTCGGATTACAGGGTCAATGGTGAAGGAAGTGAAGTTCGTTTCAGAAGATTGCAGAGGATAATCTTTCGTGAGTATCAAGCTTCAAGAAAGAAAGTACATACCATTCATAACATAAGAGCATATAAACGATTTAAAATGGCTGTTTTTCTAGATATTTCGGTGGCGATAATTTAAAATTAATAGAAACATCTCTCTACTCTAAATTCTGAGCAATTCTAGCCCTCATTCTTCTCAAATTATATCTTATAGATAGTTAAAGTAAGTTTAAAAGAATAGAACTGCATAAAATAAAAAAAATAGTAATGGTGTTTCTTCCTATTAAATGCATAAAAACATCTGTAATTTCATAAT
>JAPMOQ010030034.1:1142794-1199704 GCA_026543055.1 Argiope trifasciata
ATCTTTTATAGCCCCGTTGTATTACTATGGAAAAGATTCCATGTCTCTAACATATATATATATTCACTAGATTTAATGAAAACTATCTGCGTAAGTATAGTAAATAACCATATAGGCGATTTTCTAGAGCCTTGGAGGTCTTCTAAATTATAGTGAAAAAATCATGTCTCTAACAGCAGGTCACCCTTTTTAAAACCATCTTTAAAAAAACCATCACATCCATTCAAAGAAGCATATAAAATAATAACGCAAAACTGGTAAAAGTAGGTTAACCTATTAATAATGCATCTGCTTTCAAAGAA
This sequence comes from Argiope trifasciata, assembly GCA_026543055.1. NCBI lineage: Eukaryota > Metazoa > Arthropoda > Arachnida > Araneae > Araneidae > Argiope > Argiope trifasciata. The sequence goes on from JAPMOQ010030034.1 coordinate 1,143,097, forward strand.
GTATACGTAAGTAATAATAATGCAATACTTGTAATATATATATATATATATATATTGAAAATAAAATTTATTTCTTAATTAAACAACTAAAAGATCACAAAAATGAAAAGTAAATGAAGAAAAATCTATTACAAATCTAAATTAATATAATTATGTAAACGAAATAGAAAAGGAACTAATTACGGAAACGAAATTAAAAATTGGAATCGAAACTATAAATTATTTCGGATTCGAACTAGTTTAAAATTTAAAATTTAAAAAAAAAATTATCTTCGTATTTAGTGACCACAAATGAAGCCACAACTAAAAACAGATGAACTACATAAATTTGCAAAATGTTAACCATAATTATAGAAAGTAATAGATATTTAAATAGGAAGCGATATGAATTTATCCATCCAGAAAAGGTTTTTGCATTTCTTTTCTTGAATTTAGCTATTGTTAAAAACGATTGTTTATAGTTTATTCACATCCCCGTGGGCCGCGGTGGCCTGGTTTTAAGGTCTCGGCTTCGGAACCGGAGGGTTTCAGGTTCGAGGCTCGATTCCACCAACGAGCCGTCGTGTGAGGGGGTCTCTTGAACGTTAAATATGTCAGTCCAAACGTCCTCTCGTTGGTGTGGAGAGGGGGGTGCCAGGTCAGGTGTCGTCCTCGTCATTTGATGGTGGTTCAAAATGACGAGGTCCGTCCCAAAATAGCCCCCGTGTTGCTTGAAAATGGGAAGTTAATATAACTAAACTATCACATTCCCGTGGTACAAGAAATTTAGATATTTTTCAGAAAGAATATGTAGCATATTGAGCTAAAAATATATGAAAAGCGATATAAATTCTAATTTATATGATTAGCTTCAATGGCAGACTGATCCTGCTGAAATTTTTGTGTACATCACTGAAAAAAAAACAGACTTAAATGTGAAATAAATATTCTATATATAAATGTTCATTATAGATATAAAATTAATGATAAAACTTCAATAATTCTGACGGTTACTGATATTTGTCTTTGAAGTTCTGTTTAAGAATAAATTTTTTGTTTCAATTATCTTGTATGTTTTAAGCACTTATGTTAAAATGTTTTAAATTAAAGAATAAAGAAAAAATATCGCTATGTGGAGAGCTTATCTTGAAAAATTCTCGAAGAGTTGTTAATATTACTAATGTTAAAAGTTATTAACATATGCATTACTTAAAAAACCATTGCATGCATATTATTCATTTTTCGGAGAGGGTTCAAAGATCAATTTAGAACGCTCCATTTTCATTATATGATTTTGACAATATGCAAACAGAAATTATGCCAGCTAAATATATTTCGTATTTAAAAAAGTACTGCTCTAAATGGCGTTTTTGCATTTACATTCCTATTTATTATCTCATGTAAAAATAATGGATACATATATAGATTTTTTTTTTGTTTTTCCTTCGTAAGAAAATTCATTTTGTCGAAAAGTAATTTGAGGTAAGTTCTAATTGAATATGGTTTCAAATTAATAAATATTGACTTTTATCCGTTCTCATTTGAAATTTATCGTTTTTAATTGTCCTATGAAACATATTATCACCAAATTATTTCAATAACTATAAAAAATTAAAATGAAATAAAAAAATTCCTTATTCAAATAACTATTCTTCTGCAAGTTAATCAAGCGTTATAAGTACACAATTTATAAATATAGGTTAGAAAATTTTTAATAAGATTTTTAAAATACATCATTTATATCATGATCATACCAGTTCTGAAAACAGGATCAACTAAATAAATTATCAAAGTAATTTAGTTGAGCAATTCATATTTAATGAACTAAATTGTTATTCAAGAATGAAGAAACATAAAAAAGTAGTTCTGGTGTTTGAAACTGAATAAGTACTTTTTCAGTCATTCTATTCCGGCAAAGTGTTGAGTTCTGGCATTCTCTGAAAGTATAAGGCATCGATTATAAAGAACATCTTATGGTATCCGATCAGAGTACGTGTCTTGCATATTCCTGAATGCGGCAACAGAATGTTGCAACACATTCCTTTCGGAACATTGGGGTGTTAGAACTTTGAACTCCTTAACTTTTGATGGCTCAAAAAATGCATTCCGGTCACGCAGGGACACAATTTTACTCTTTCCGTAACATTACGTCGCATTTTAATTGCGTAAACAGTGCTTCTGGTTATGCTCTGGCAACATCTATTCCATGTACAATCGATTTTTATCGATTTTCAGGAAAAAATATATAAGATTACCAGATATTATTCAATAATATTTTCTCTCTGTTGAAAATGTTAATTTCTTCTAAATTTTCGGGGAAAAATGAAAAATAGGTCACATATTTTCTCAAATTCAAAATTTTATCAATTTGAAAATAATAATTTTAGAATTATAATTGTAGTTTGATTGTCAATCTCTTGGTAATGAAATAGATACTTTATTAAACAACAAAAAGGGTAATCTATAAGCCTTTCAAAGTATCCACCAAATTCTGAACCATTGTTAAGCACGTTTCAAAAAATACATTGTTTGAATTTTATGCTATCAAAACAAACAACAGAAAATGATGTGCAAGCATCATTTTCTGCTGTTTGTTTTGATAGCATATGATACTATTTGTGATGTGAATTATTTTTGAATTTATGATACTATTTGTGATGTGCATTTATTATCTTAAATTATCGTTGCGCATGTCTTCAATTATGACAACATAATATTATCTATGATCAAATTTACAAGCATTCGAATCCAACAGAAACAGAGACACTAATGGAAACAAAAATTTTAGATGAATTTAATAGCTTTATTAACTTGGTGTCACGAAATTGCACTTTATATTGTTTATAACCTGATACTGAATTTCTGATATCACATCGTTTTTACACAAACAAAAGTAAATGAAGAATATTTCTAATTTTTGGTACACTTTTGTTTGATAAGATACATATTATTATCATAAAGATGGAGTTTGAATTTTAATTGTTACTAAATTTCAGAAACACTAAACTTTTTAAATTTTGTAGATTTTTATTAAACTATTTACAAAATTCTAATATTTAAAACAATGAATGACAAATTAAATAATGAAAAAAAAATAATATATTAGAATATTTTCCTTATGATAAAATGATTTTAGGAACATTTTTAGTAAATTTATTTATCTGTTTGTTTCTGAATTTCCTTTATACTTTAAAATTTTGTAGATTTTAATAAAACTTATTACACGATTCCATTCTATTTAAAACAATGAATAGCAAATTAAATAATTAAAATATTGAAATATTAGAATAAATTTTCCTTATAATAAAGTAATTTTATCAAAAAATAATAAATTTATTTATTTCTGTACTTTCTTAATATGATATACTAAGAAAGAATAATGAGATAAAAACAATGGGTCTTTCATTTTATCCCTGTCTTGTAATTACTCATGATCTGGCCTTTCTTCAAATTTGTTCTGAATTACACTGGTCCTAATAGCAGAAATCTAGTGCGTACCAGGGAAAACAAGCAAACAACCGCAACGCGAGGATGTCCAAATACTCTCCTAATTGTTATCCCCGGAGCTAATGCAGTTAATCAGATCACTTTCAGAAAGAAGATTACTGTTGGAAAGATCCAGGAGTATCAATTATCTGGCATGCATTCTAAGAAGATTTTAGTGGTCGACCAGCGAGGAAAATTCCTTTAAACACACATTCAACTTTTAATTACAAATTGTTTGATAATAAAAATATATGTGGATAACTATAAGACGTTCATTATTTGTGGTAACAAACAATATTTGTGAATAGCCATAAGGCAGTGAGCATTTGTTGGTAAATAAAAATATCTGTGGTTAACTAAACTTTTAGGAAATCAGTATTTGTTCGCAACAAAAAAAATATCTAAGAATAAGTAAATAAATGGCCGTGATTATTTGTTGATAACAAAATTTTTCTATAAATAACCATAAGGCGTTGGGTATTTATTGATAACAAAAATTTTATATTAATACATACACTGAAGCGACAAAAGTCATGGGATGACTGTTAATATCGTGTCGGTCCTTCTTTTGCCCGGCGAAGTGCAACAACTCGACGTGTCATGGAGTCCACAAGTCGTTGGAATTCCTCTGCAGGAATATTGAGCCATGCTGTCTGAATAGACGTCCATAATTGTGAAAGTGTGGATGGTGCAGGAGTTTGGGCATGAACGGACCTTTCGATGATGTCCCATAAATGCTCGATGGGATTCAGATCGGGCGATCTAGGTGGCCAGATCATGCGCTGGAATTGTCCGGAATGTTCTTCAAACCAATCGCGAACAGTTCTGGCCTGGTGACATGGCGCATTGTCATCCATAAAACTCCCATCGTTGTGTGGGTACGTGAAGTCCATGAATGGCTGCAAGTGATCTGCAAGCATCTGAACATAACCATTTCCAGTCAATGATCGGTTCAGTTGCACCAGAGGACCGAGTCCATGCCATGTAAAAACAATCCACACCATTATGCAGCCACCACCAGCTTGAACAGTGCCTTGGTGACAGTTTGGGTCCATGGCTTCGTGGGGTCTGCGCCACACTCGAACTCTACCATCAGCTCGTAACAACTGAAATCGTGACTCATCTGACCACGCCATGGTTTTCCACTGGTCTAGGGACCAGTCGATATGCTCACGAGTCCAGGAGAGTCGCTGCAGGCGATGTCGTGCTGTCAGTAAAGGCACTCGAGTCGGTCTTCTGCTGTCATAGCCAAAGGAAGACAAATTTCGCCGCACAGTTCTATCGGACACGTCCCTCGTACGTCCCACATTGATTCTTGCAGTTATTTGACGAAGTGTTGCGTGTCTATTAACATTGACCATTCTGCACTGACGTCGGCGGTCTCGGTCGTTAAGTGCAGGTGGTCGCCCACTGCGCTGTCCATGATGGGATGTGATGCCTGAAATTTCATACTCTCGGCACACTCTTGATACTGTGGATCTCGGAATGTTGAATTCACTAACGATATCCGCTATGGAATGACCCATGCGTCTAGCTCCAACTAACATTCCACGTTCAAAGTCTGTTAATTCTCGTCGTGCCGCCATAAATCACGAAAAACCTGTTCACATGAATAACTTGAACACAAATGAAAGCTCTGGAAAACGAACTGTGCATTTATACTTTTTCTCTAAGATACTACTGCCATCTGTATATTTGCATATTGCTATCCCATGACTTTTGTCACTTCAGTGTATAATCCAGTGCGTATTTGCTGGCCAAACAAATTTCTGTAAATGACTATATGACAGCGATTACTTGTTGGGAGCAAAACTTCGGTGTGAATAACTACAAGCTAGTGCGTATTTGAACAAAAATTATGTGTGTGATTAAGTATAAGGCAGAGAGCATTCATTAGATATCTGCGTGTCTGTGCAACAAAACTTTTGTGGGTGAGGATTCATTAGGATTGATTAGCTATCGGTGAGTATATGCAACAAAAATTATGTGTTTGATTAACTATAAGGCAATGAGTATTTATTAGATATCGGCGTGTATTTGTTAAAACTATTATGATTATGATATTGAATAGATGTATTAATATTTGTGTTCAAAACACATTTTATTAAAAGTTGAGGGCTTTGATTTCATTCTTTCTAAACTTAGTCTCGGAAATGGATTAAAAGATCAAGCAGAATTCTTTAGACAAATTTAAATATTATTTTTAAATATACATAGAATATATTTTTCCCATGTAAGAATGAAACTTAGATTGGAAATTAAATAATTATATATTTCTTTTTTCTCCAAAGTTTTTCATTCAGAGTTGAGAGAAGAATGGAAATAAAAAATCTCAGAAAGAGAAATGTGTTTCTCTTTCTGGGTCAAAAGTTTTAACTTGGCACACTTTTAAATGTCTAAAACTTTCCAAGAAGATGAAAAACGCGTTGATAGATGACGTCCTTAATACGAGTAGTAGGAGTTGCGGTTTATAATAATTTTGCTATTCATTAACATTTACCATAGTAAAAGAAATGCAAACGTGTGCAGTATTTGAATTCTACATTGAAGAATGTTTAATGTAAATATTTATCATAAAGTTTAAATAAATATTTATCTTAAAGTCACAATAAATAGATAAAAATGAGCGCATCTACATAGAAACTTCAAAGATTCTATGGCATGTAATCCCCACTTGACCTACGATGAAGCTTTATTTTTCACAGTGAGCAAATCTTATATTTAACGATTCTTTTTTCGTCGTATTACAGTTAATCAAAAACTTGCTGGAATAGAATTGCTTCTTTTAGAATGGGCACAATATTACAAAAATTGTTTCGAGATTTACTTCGAGCAGAAAAATATTGCTCTTTGTCAAATTAATTGATGAGATTTTATAGATTAAATATTTTTTTAATAATTTTCTAAATTTTTTTATAATAAATTTCTAAACTTTTTGTTAAAAAATAAAACTGCTCTGAAATAAAAATAAACTGACGAAATTAAGTTGCAGAGTGAAATTCAGGAATATTTAAAATTTCATTATTTTTCAATTTTCAGGCTCAACTAAAAATATATTTGCTGGATTTGTATTAGTCAGGGTATAATTTTTCAAATAAAGGCAAGTACAATTCATTTAATAAAATGCAATAAATAGAAAAGTTGTGATTTTCTGGAAAATTAAATGATGAAGAATATAATTTTTAAAATGTTACAACAAATTACATTTGTTTTTAAGTTATTAAGTTGCAACAAATTTTTAATCCACATTTTTAAAAAATTACAATGTTACAACAAATTTTATTCTTGTTTAAAAATTACAATGCTACATAAAAGTATTTCTTTTAAATAAATTTAAATTTATATACATAAATTTATATACTTTTATTTACATAAAGGTATTTCTTTTAATAATAAAAGTTTTCCCTTTGTTGATGATTTGGTAAAATCATGTAAATTGTTCTCATTTCAAACATTCCTTTTTAAATTACATGATACTTGATATACACATTTTTTATTTCTTTTCCATTTTAATACATTCTTTCGGCACTTCATTATTTTTTAATATTTTATCCCACAAAAATTAAGAATTTCATCTTGTTTTCCTCAACATTTCTTATTCTTATGTATTTGAACTATTGTAGCAAAGTCAACTTCCAAACGCAATTTCTTGGTTTAAGTGCCAATTTCTTCTATTATAAGAGCGATTTCATCAATTTCGAAGTTGTTTACGAGGTTACATTATTTATCTTGATTTTTTAAATTGCATATTTTGTTTATACAAAATTAGAATCTTATTTTCCATGTAAATTACTATTGTAAAATGTTAGAAATGCAAATAAAAATAGTCTCAGATAAAAATATTGATGTTACATAAAATATTTTTATTTGTTATTGATTTACAAATGTGTTATTAAACTTCCACAATATTATGAATGTTTAATCCGTCATATAGATTGTGAATTTTGTTAATTTAGATATAACTTTCAAAATACCAAATAATTTTGATCTTACAAAGTCCATTGTACAAAAAGGGTCGCGGTGGCCTGGTGGTAAGGTCCCGACTTCGGAACCGGAGGGCTTCAGGTTCAAGACTCGATTCCACCGAAGAAACGCCGTGTGAGGGGGTCTCTTGCATGTTAAATTTATCAGGCCAAACGTACTTCCACTAGTGTGGAGAGGAGGGTGCCAGGTCAGGTGTCGTCCTCGTCATTTGATGGTGGTTCAAAATTGCGAGGTCCGTCCCAAAATATCCCCCGTGTTGCTTTAATACGGGAAGTTAATATAACTAAAACCATTGTACAAAAATTAACTATTAAATTTAATATACCGAATCATTTTTTTAATCATATAACTTACATATTAAGAATTTACTATCCACATTGAAGAAAATGTTCAGAAAAATACAAATTATCTGAATTTGAATATCAGCATGATAGGCAACAAAAATTTATTTCACCATTATGAGACATGTGAAAAGACAGTTTTCTTTTTTGATTGAAATATTCCCGATTCCCTGTATCACAGTATTGCGCAATATTAGGAGATATTATATCATATAAAACAAAACTCCACAATATTAAATACGATTATCAATATTGATCAATGTTATATAACATTGTACAATATTTGTGTTCTAATAGGGATGTATATAAAATTCAGAAATATGCCTAATCAATGTTTAAAAATAGATAAAAGCAAGATCTGTTATTTACCAGTTCCTTAAAATTAAAAATAAATATGCCACAAATACTATTATTTTTTATTAAAAAATAATCCTGACTCATTAATCCAAATTTAGAAATTAATGCAACATTGCTAACATTATCAATTAAAACTAACGACTACACATTCTGATTCCACATAAAAACTCATTACAGACACACCATTATTACCCGGGACACGCCATTAAATCTTCACCATGCAGCAAACCACAACTTTTTCCCGCGCATTTACAAATTTAAAAATAAATGTAAAATGAAGCAATGTAGTGATTTAAATAGAGTTTTAACAGCAAATTAAGCATCTTTAGTTGACCATAACGCCTCTAACAGCAACAATTACAGAGATGATAAAACATAGCGAGAAATGCTTGAAATTGTAACTGCCTGCAAGATGCAAATTAGCTTTTCTAACCATGGCATCATTATCTTCAGCGGGGACTATCGTTTGGGGGTATTTACTTAGAGCCATAGCTGTCAGAGCAAACATGAGAATTATAGAAGTGTTACGAGTATAAGGATGTTATAATGAGTTTATGGATCTGCGAATAGAGTGCACGCTAGAGTGGGTTTACAGGCACGACGATTACGCTGTGTTGGGAGATGAAATTATAATTAACTTTAGCCGATAGTTTACGAATTCGCTAATGCGTGTAGCAGTTTATTGTCCTATTAAGGTAATTATTTTCTCGGTGAAATTATGAAAATTAATTTTTCAGCACTCATTGCAATCCTAAAGATTTTTTTTTCCTTTCGAAGTAAAAATAACTCTATTATTACAATTATTCGGCAAAATCACAAATTTTATAGCAGCTATCTTTGGAAGACTATTTGATTTTAATAGATCGTAGTTATTTAACATCAATTAAGCATTTTAACAGTGAGATTGAGCGAAATAACTCAATAACTGTCCTTTCCGCTAATGTTTTTAATGTAACACGAATTTTATGGAATTTCAGCTTAAGTTCAATTAACAGATATTTAAAGTTTTACAATTTATAGATTTTATGTTTTGTATACAATACAATATATAAAACATTGCATTCAAATATAATATTCATTAATTTAAATTTATTTTTTATTTGTTTTTATATTCTTGGAATAATAAATACGCAATATTTTGGATTCATGTGATAAATACCATAAAAATATGAAATATTTGTAATGTTCCTTCTTTGAAAGAATAAAAGAATTTTTAAAACAATTAATGAGTTCATGTATTTAGGTAATGAAATTATGATTAAACATGTATCTATTTATTAAGCTCTCTCCCTTTCTCAATGTGTATACATATATATATAACAAAAATTAGATGTTACATTTTATTCATCAAGGAATTATTTTCTTTAATTATAATGTTCTAAGAGAACCTTTTGTTTATTCAAATGTTGTCGAGAATATTATAAAATTCACTAATTTTGAGACAAATCCTATGTGAAAAATTTCTACCATAGAAAATTTTATTTATTATGATCATAAGTATGAAAGACTATTTCAAATATTTGTTTCCTGGAAATCAAAGTGGACTTCTAAGTTCTCAAATGTCTCTTAATATGTAAAAAGAGTGGAATTTGAATTTTTTGATGATTACAAGTTTTTCTGTATCTCGGTTTTGAGAAAATAAAACCATTAACTGATAAACACTGGTTATGAAATGCTGCCTTCAAATGTCAAAATTTCTTGAAAATTGATTTGTTTTAAGTCAGTTTTATATTTACACGATCTGACAAACCTCAATATCTCATTCAATCTTTTGGCATTTAAAACTAAATTATCATTAAATTATTAATAAACATTTTTATTTATACAAAATGAATTCAAAGTTTTTTAATCCAGGCAAATGAAAAGAAACTGAAATATACATTCTGCAATGAAAGAGATGGAAAATCATGAATATTTAAAGGAAGAAATATCCGGTGAAGCATTTATGAATAAAAAAATCGATATTTAACCTTATTTCTAGATTTAATTAATTCTTGAAAGGATGTGATTTATTCCTAACGATTTTATAAAATGATAAAAAAAATGTCTCTAAATGAATTTTTCTACAGCTTAAATGTCAAGATGCGAAAGTAAATAATCTTAAGTGAGCAAATATTGATAGAATTCTGTTGAAAAATTCATTCTTAAATACCGATAATCTATCAGGAAAGAAAAAGATATTGAATGTATTTTATCGTTAAGTATTAATGTTCTGTTATAATATGATTTCAAATATGCATAGGAGATTTTATTGCAAACGATGAAAAGTTAGAAACATGATTTATAAAAATACTTGTTATTTCATGAACAATATCATATTTATTTAGTATTTAAGCTTCATTGTCCAAATTGTAAAGCTTTAAGTTTTTCATATCAGCATTTTTATTATTAATTTCGTAATATTAGAAAGAAACATTGTAATTCTTTCTGGAATCACCATATTGAATAATCAGTTTTTAAATTCTTTTTGCTGACATTGATAAAAAATGTATCTTAATCGTTTAATTTCTTCAATATAAATTTAGTTTCAATATAGTATCTTCGTAGTATAATTTAGATTCTAATTATTTCTGAGGTTACCATATTGAATAGTTTGTATTAACTATCGTTTGATAGCCGTTTATGAGGAATATGTCTCTATCATTTCTTCAACTTTAATTTGGTTTCAATAAGTTTCTTGCTTATTTTAACAAACTATGTCATTTTTAGGTTGTTAATTTTTTGTTGAGAGATCTATCCCCCAAAATAACACCATTTTAGAAAGAAAATTGACTTGGAAACTAATAAAGAGTTTTAAGGTAAATTGTAAATCCTTATAACAACTTATTGAATTTTTAGCAACAAAAATTGAACAAAGCGTTATTTAATATACAATTTATGTAATATGATGGTTCATTTTATGTTACTTAGATACTAATTATCTGATAAAAGATGTATTTAATGTTTTTCAATATTAATTCGTGGCATTATCTTTTTAAAAAATTCTTTATTTTATCCAAATATGCTATGATTCAATAAATTTGTAAAGTATATCATCAAATTATAATAACACTACAGCAGACATCATAATACATTGGAGAAAGTAAGAAATTAATTATACATTTTTGTAACAAAGGGAAAAAAGTGAGAAAAATCAATTATTAGAAGTTACGTGATTAGTTTTTCCAAATTGGTCATTGTTTGTATATACTTGGTAAATCAATTCATGACCAAAACGGAATTTCACTTAAATTGATAATAGATGGAGAAATTTCAGAAATCAGTTTAACTCTTACAGAATTATTTGATACAGTTGAAAAAAATCCTTAGTTAAATTATGAATGTCTCGTGAAGAAATTTTTCAGCAGAAACCTTTCCATTTCTTTTGAATTTGAAATACTCAGGAAAATTTATTATAATGAAGTAAGTAATAAAGGTAAATAATTGAATAGAACATTTCGAAGAATCTTATCAAAGAACAAAGAAGAACCTTAAAGTATATTTGATACAATAAAAAATATAGATATCAGTATATTTTATATGTTAATTTAATAGAATTATGTTATCTATTTTTTATTTCGTTACTATTTAATTAAATTGTTAGTTTGTGATGGTCTATTTTTTTCATTTCGTTACTATTTAATTAAATTATAAATTTGTGATGGTCTATTATTTATTTCTTTAATCATTAGTTAATTTAGTTGTGAAAAAATAATATATTAGAAATTCTTCTTTTCATAATTATTGAGATTCAAATATTGTGGAAAATTTATTATAATAAAATCAGAAATACAGAAAAATATATTAGATGAATATTCCGAAAAATCTTACAAAAGAGCATAGAATTATCTTAAAGCATTATTTGATGTAGTAGACTTATCTTGATTCAATATCTGTCGTATTGATTATTAGTACTATGTGGTTCATTTTTTGCCATTGAGGCTTGCTGACAGTTATCTGTCATCAATTTAAGACGAATGAGTGTCTCTTACTTTTTCAGTTACACTGACTAGAGCCAAGAGAACGACTTAGCTGTTTCGGCCGTCACATTTGCTTGCACAACCCTTTTTTACTAGGAGTACATTAATACAACTCGCAGATAGAAGAATAATAACCATACCCGAATCGAAACTCAAACCCACGACGCCATATTACAAAGAAGACGCGCTACCCCAGGTCAATATTAGAAGTACATTTTTCAAAAATATTGAGGACCATATATTTTGTAAAAATCATTATAAGAAAATAAAAAACGGAGATAAATAATTTAGAAGAATATTTTAGAACTTAGAAGAACATGGAAGAATTTTAAAGTACTATTTGACGCAGTAGGTAAAAAAAAATGGCGATCAATGACTTTCAAGTGTTGATTAATAGAATTATAGGGTTCGTTTCTTTCAGAGTCTTCACAATTCAGTTAGATAATGAATGTCTTGTGGGCAAATATCGCATTAGAAGTCTTCCTTAACTATTGAGGTAGAACTATTCTGGAAAATGCATTATAATAAAATACAAAAAAAGGCAAATAAATAATAGTGAGAGAATGAATGTGCTAACTTTTTATTCTACTTTTTAACACATCCCAAGCACTTAATTCCGAGAGGATAAAGAATTTTAATTACGAAGATCAAACTAAGTGTTTTTTTGGAAACATTTCCTTTCTTTCACTTCACCGAAAGATCCTCGTTAGTTTTAAAAAAGTAATTTACATTCAGTTTTAATACTTTTCTCCTCAGAAGTAACGAAATGCTCATTTCGCTGAAGTCACGTGAAGACACAATTTATATTATGGCTGACTGGGTTAAAATATTTCTTTCCTTTGAAGGTATTTCATATTTTTAATCTAGATAAAACGATCTTTTTTTTTCGTTCTCCATCTCTCTCAAATGCCTGTAGATAATTTAATTCTAGACAGCGAGAAAGAATTTCTATCAAAGAAAAGGAAAAAATTCCCTGGGATATTAAATGTTCTAATTAAATTTAACATGATGATACATTATACAAATTCTTTTCTTACCTTTTTTTACAATTTAATGGATCTTTCAGTGAATTCTTAAATGAAGGGAATCCTAAGAGAAATTTTAAAACAATACTAATTAAATCTGGGAAAAATGTATATCGCGAAAAAGATACACTCAGATATTTTCTCAAAATAATTTGTGAGATTATCATTTTATTTCATGAAGATAGCTTCGATGAATATCTCGCATTTATAAAGGTATTTGAAACACGATTTTATTCCTTCAATTACTCGACACTTCGTAATAAGCTGATTTAAACACTTAAAATAATAAGGATGCTATTTGTTCGTCAAAATAATTTCAGTTTCTTTGTTCAATTAGCTAGCAGTGATTTTGTCACTTTATTAAAAACCCATTGTGTAGTCAATAATTGAATAAGGATTGATTTTTTTCTACAGAACCTTTATAACCTATTCAATTAAAATATTCAAACAATACTTAAATAAAAATGAAGTATAGAGAAAAAAAATAATTAAAAGAAAACTAGAAACTCTATTTTTTTTTTTTCTTTTTCAAAATTGAACTCAAAAACTTACTTTTGGGAATCCAAGCATAGACGAGTTTCATTCTTGTGGAAGACAGCAAAAACTAAATTTGTTCAACTTACTGTAGGCCTTAATATGTGCCATAATGGCATGAAATAATGGAATGTTATATTAGTGCAAAATGAGATAAAGATATATGCCGTAATCGCATAAGATAACGGCCATGCGGCATAATAACATGAGATAATGGTTGCATATCATAATAACATGGAACAATGTTTATATATCAGAATGGCGTGAGTTAATGGTCATATATCATAATGATATGAGACACAGGGGGCATGGTATAGAGACGTATGTGCCATAACGGCATGGACAAATAATACTCAAGCATCAAAATTTCGATATTATTTTAAAGTAAGGTGGGCGGTATAATGTAAGTATTAGAGATTTGGAAGAGTGAACACGAAACTATATCTTTGCATTAATAATGCATGTGAGAAAATAAAGAAAAGAGCTCAATAGTTGTTGAAATTATTGTTACTAGCAATTCAGGATACTCAAATCATACTACACAAAGAATCAATTTTTTCTTATTTAACAGGTAATTTGCCAAGCATTTTAGAGTGCATTAGCAACTGGAATGCAGATATGCGCCCTGCCAAAGTTGCAGTGGGTGGATACAAATAAATCATTAATCTATTTTGTGTACTTACATATTAATGCCACCACGAGCTAATGCGCCAATAAAGAGAAAACTTGTTCTTACGCACACACTGTTATCTTTTGGATTCCTTGTTGCCTCGTTGTTTGCTGATTTTTGATGCCAATTTTTATTGCAACAAAAATGACGGCACTTAAAAACCGCCAGATCTGTAGCTGCTGTGGTGGCGTAAATATGCAAGTACCTATTTTAAATCAATTTTGAAATATGGAGAAAGAGGAATGTTACCAATTTATCACTGGTACTGGTGCCAAAAATTATTGCCTTTGATGATTCTTTTGCACTAAATTTGAGCAGATGTTTCCAGACCTTAAGACTCAACCAAATATTCTAAAAAAAGGAAGAAGTTAGGTATTAAAATTAATGTAATACCCTAATAGCACACAAATGTACAATATTTTATGACATTAATCAATATTCACAATATTGTTTAATATTGTGGAATATTGTTTAAGATCATATAATATAGCACAATATTGTAGAATATAGTGAAACAAACTGTGATACCTGGGTAATGGTTTGAATTAAAGAAGAGAACCCATTCACCAGGTAGCACTGTAATGTGTTCTCTTCTTTAATTGAAATCCAGCCTGGGAAAGATCTGAAGTGAATTTCCTCAGCCACTGCTTTCAGAGTACAATTGATATGCAAAAGGGTGGGTTTGATTATTTTTTCTATAGTAATTTTGTTTTTCACTTTCATACCCCCCCCTTTTTTTTCCTACTCATAGTATATTCAAAAAATGATTAGAATTGAAACTGCCATGAAAAAAACTACTTCTAAATAAATTTGATGAATAAATTAATGTGGTTAATTAATAACGTAATAACAAGTCTGAACTATGTGCGATAGGAGAGATTTTCTTGAAACGGGATACTTAAAATTATGTCTTAATGAAAAATTGTGATAATTTATTTTAACCTACATAACTTCATATAATGATTAATTAATTTGGTGGTAAGCCTGTTTCCCATATTCTTAAATAGGGTTAAATACGAATATTAAGAAACAGAACATAGTAATAAAATATATGTTATTGATTGCAACTGCTTTAAAATAATAAAATATAAATTTCAGATACTCTTAAAAAATTTCTATTTTTAATCTATTTTTTTTAAAAATGCAGAAACTTGTTAAAGAATTCAAGAGAAATACAAGGAAGAAATTTTTTTAATGAAAATGTTTTCATTGTGTTTATTTATATTTTATAAAGTGTCTGGTAATATGTGTTTGACCGTGTCTCTTTTTTCAAACATAAAATTCTCTGGTATCTTTTGAATTAAAAAAAAAAGGTTTTGCATGACTTATTTTCTCAATTAACTTGAAGCTTCTTAAAGAAAAGAAATGCAAGATTTTACAGCAACAAAATTTAAAGAAGAAATTAAAACATTTAAAAAATCAGAAAAGACAAAGATAAAGGGAACGAAAAGAAAAATTGATAAGAAGTAAGGTATTTCTAATTTTTTTTTCATTGATCCATTTACAAAGTAAAATCAAATGTTTTTCATATTTTTAAAACTTTTTATACATCTGGCTTTAATTTAATATTATTTTTAGTTATTTCATATCTTTTTTAAATATTTAGTTGCAAAAATATTTCCACTTATATTCATTGTAGAAATTAAAGAGAAATTTCTGATTTTCTTTTTAAATTTCAATAATTTTTTATTACTTATACTGATATTTTTTGAAACAATTTATTTTAAAATTAAAAGATAATTCGAATTATATATATTTCTGTATCCTTAATGATTTGTGGTAGTCCTTGTAACATTACTTTTGTCTAATTGCAGTTTAAAGATGTTCTCATTTCTTAAATTCATATAAAACATAAAATATATAAAATATTTATGACAAAAATATTTGTAATAACTAATTCATCGCTAAAAATTTGATATTGTTTCTTTAATACTAGATCAATAACAATAAACTTAGTTAAAAAATTACCTTCTCCTTATGAAAAATTAGTTGTCGCAGGTGGCATCAATTTTTAAATGATCCTTGATGACTTTCTATTAATTTTCGCTTTGGTTATAAAAGGTTATTTCACAATATTCAACCATATTTTTTAGCCGATAATTTAATCAAATTATCAACAGTTTTATTTTACATATTCATATATATGAATATATTTTTCATGTGAATTTTTTTAAATTGATTACGTGTTGTTTAACACCTTGCCTTTGATGACTGTCGTTTCGACAAGATTAATAGTCTCGAAAATTTTCATTTATTTATATTATTTAATACTCTTTTACTTTACTCTTCGACAAATTATTTTTAAGCTCCAAATTTTTGTAGTCATATTATCCTTACAGCTATAGAAGGTATTGTAATATTCTGCTCATTGTATTATGTGTCTCTGAAATTCCCTATTTACCCTTCTCCTCACCACCATAAATTTTAAACAAATTCAAGTTAAAATTAAAATCTTCAAAAAATAAATAACTTTTTTTATGAAAAATGCTGCAAGATGATTAATATATTTTCTACATAAATTATAAAATGTAAGACTTTATTGAAAATTAAAATAATTAATTACTATGTGTGTTTCCTTTTTATGAAAATAACAATTCATTATGTTAAAGAACTGGGAAGTGAATTTTTGACAAAATACATCATGCATATATATGTAACTTTATTTTTTTAATTTTTAATTAATTATAGCTCAATTTATTTATTCTTTTTATTGGAACTACCGGTTTTTTTTTAAAATATATTAAAATCATTGTCTTAAAATGTTGAGACAATCAAAATTTATTTCATTTAAATTGTTCCGGTCTGGTTTTAAACCATAAGGAAACTCATTATTCAGCTGGAAGTGCGTTTACTTTCCAATTACATTAAGAGATACCAACCAATACGATGTGAATTAAATAATAATCTCAAAAATAAGAAAATCAACTTTTGACTCTATTACTCTCTTTAAACAGAGATTCTAAATGCACTCAACTGATGATAAAAGTAAATTCAACCGTCCTTGATTCCTTTTAATATATTCATCGAAAATTTCCTTTTCCAGTGCAAATGCCAGTTTAATATTATTTTTTTTGAGAATCTAATTAAAAAAATCTAATTTTGTCCAAGTACAGAAGTCATTCAATTTACTTCGTACCTAATTTCTACTTTCCTGAAAACTTTTTTTTCTTCAAATTTTTACTTCTAGTGTCGCGACATCAAATATGCGATATTCTCGTTAAGCGGTTATCATTCTAACTTTTTAAATGGTTAAAAAAATTGCAGAAAATGAATTATGTCAGACTAGACCTTTTTTTTTTTCGTCTCGGTTTTTTTTCCACACTCATTTTTTTCTCCTTGATGAGAAAAAAATAAAATCATAAAAGAGTAGCAGCAATCTTAGAAAGAAAATATAAAATTCCAATCCTCTGCCATAAGGAAACTAATATAATGTCAAAGAGCACTTCTCAGACAACTGCAAGTTGTACCATCACGACTGATTGTTGGAATTGGATTTTGATTGGTTTCCTTCCAGTAAAAATATCGCGTTTCCCCACATTCTTTCGTACCACTTGTCTTCTATTTTTTTCAGTTTCTTTTATTTCTGAATACATACAGAACAAGAAACGACTAAATTATGAACAGCAATTTCGAATTCAAAATGTGTTTTACCTCCCCCCCCTTCCCCGAAAAATGAACAGATGCAGATTTAAGAAAAATTGCCATTTCATAGAATATTGAAACAAGAAATGAAATATTTCTCTAGTATATGTGAAATGGTAGCAAAATTCAATTTTCTGAAGATGATAGATTTTGATATAATATACATTGCGGCGAAAATATTCATTTTTTCGGTTCAAAATACTATGATAAAATAGTAAAAGGCAAAACCTTTAAATTTATTTTGTACCTACACAGAAAGGATCACATTTAAAAAGTTTTCGATAAGCGTTAGAATTTTATGCCCCGTAGCATTTTCTTGTATCTTACTACACGAACTGTTATCTTGAAAATTCATTTCTTAGAAGACATATTGAATTCAAATTCTTCAAAATTTACTACTTTTCATTCGGTCGAATGTTTACTTCGTTTCTTAAACAATCTTAGCATTTCATCTTTCGTTATGAACGAGCGATGCAATGCTAAAAATGTATATTTGTTTATCGGAAAAAGCGAGTTTTATAACTTACGAAAATAACAATTTGAAATGCCTTTTAGTTTTATACCCTTTTTTTTGGTTGAAATAAGAAAAGCAATCAAAAAATGGAATTCAATGTATATTCGAAGGAGTACTACTTTTTAAATCTACATCCTGTCTTTTCAAAACCTGATCGTTCTTTGGGTGATATTACGTTTAGGTAACACATTTATATTTAAATTATAATGGTTAGGTGAAAATATTTATCTAATTTAATTTAATTTATTCTGCTTATCAAACATAATATTCAACGTCAATTCTGCTTATCTTAAATAAACCATTCTCCTTCCCGCCTCAAAGGCACACGGATAAAAAAAAATCTAAATGGCCAAACCGCCACTACAGCAACGTTTGAGGGTTGCGTGGTTGAGTCCTAAGGGCCGTCACCGGCCACGGTTCAATCATTCCCTTAGGAAGTATGCCCTGTCATCAATGGAAAGAGCCACCCCCCATTTCGTGTACACTACATTGCAACGAGAACCAATCATCATGGCAGAAGCTATTCATTCTCTAGTAGCACACAAATATCTTGCAATATTGCATGGTATTCATTGATATTCGCAATATTGTGTGGTATTGTGGAATATTGTTTAATATCACATATTATCGTTAAATATTGTTCAATGTCATGCAACAGACTGTGCTACCTGTGTTATCAGTTAGTAGGTGTCGTCCCCCGGGCTGACTAATACTTTAAATATGAGTGATAAAAGCATTAATATATAAATTTATTTTTAATTGTAGAGTCGAAATCTGTTTGATCAAAAAAGAAACTCTGTGATTATTCTTCAATGAGCATAGCGGGGTGTCCTGAAATAGGCTGACAATTTTCAAAAAGGCATAATAGGGAAGCACCATCTGTCGATAATTTTTAAACTAAAATTAAAAACAGTGGGTCGAAGAATGTGTGCTGTCAAACATTAATTTGCTGCAAGAATTTGTTTTTGACCTTTACTGTTTTTATGCTATTTTAAAATTCGTCAGTCTATTTCAGGACAGCCTGTACTTTCCAACAGAGGGCACAGCTTCATTTTTTCGATAAAATTTGCCTTTGAAATCGTAAAAGTGACTACAATGTCATCTTTCAGCTATTGTCTGCGACTGTTTGAATTAAACGTGATTTATGAGTGTTGAAAGTCTCATTTTTATCATTTTTTTAAATGCCAAAATTCGCTTTGATCAACTAGTTTAATCCACCAGATTATATATTTAACATGTTCACTGTTTTAACGAGTATAATCATGGAAAAGTATGACATTTTGAGTTATGATGAGTCAGAAGTAATAATTAACATTCTTTGCACATTCATACATTGTACGTTAATTTTTAAGTAAATAAATTATCATAAATCCCATTAATTTATATGATTATTGAAAATAAGTAAAAGCCATTTATTTACAGCATAATTTCTTACTATGCAAACTCTGCATTTGTCAAAATTTTTTGACACAATTTAGAAATATATTTTGCGATAAAGTAAGAACAGGTAATTGGTTAATATTATATTCTAATTCAGGTTTATTTAAAAATGATTCATAATTTCAATTTATCAAATTCAAATGCTAATAATATTTCATTACACTATTGAATGTGAATTTTAAGTAATATTTAAAGTATATTATGCATACTTCAAAATGCCTGACGTTTCTAAAAGGTTTTCTAAGGATTTTTAACACTGTCCAATTGCCATATATCTCAGTGCCTTAAAAATATTAATTTCGCAAGCTATTTTCAATATTTTTTAAGAAAAGAAAAAGTAGTATCCTCTACGGATATATTTTTGATCTAGGAATTTCTATTCGTGTCATATTTTGGACCTAACGTTTCATACACCAATGGCTTTTTATGTGTGTATATTATATATGATATCAATTATGTTTACTACTAAATGTCTGAAGTTTCGAAAATGTGTTCTAAGAATTTGTAACACTACCCAATTGCTATATATCTCAATACTTTAAAAATATTGATATCGAAAGCTATTTTCAATATTATATTTTTTAAAGAAAAGAAAAATAAATATCCCCTACGAATATATTTTTGATCTAGAAATTTCTTTTCGTATCATAATTTGGATCAAACGTTTAATGCACGAATGGCTTATTACGTATGTATATTATGTATACTTCTAAATGTCTGAAGTTTCTAAAATATTTTCTAAGGATTTTTAACACTGTCCAATCGCTATATATCTCACTGCCTTAAAAATATTGATTTTGCAGGCTATTTTCAATATTTTTTCAAAGAAAAGAAAAATGAATATCCTCAAAGGATATATTTTTGATCTAGAAATTTCTATTCGTGTCATATTTTGGATCTAACGTTTCATGCACCAATGGCTATGGTGCCCGGGAACTAAACATTTTGCCCGAGCGTCAGTGTTCTCCGACTTTTGAGAAAGAACATCCATCAAAAAGATGTCACCGTCTTAAAATATATTCTTCAATGTTACTTTCATCATTCACTGCCTGCCACCAAGAATCGAAAAAATGGAACAGGAACCAGAGTAAGACCGAGGTTCTTTTAAAAGCCCCAGATAATAGGTCATTCTCTAAAACATTCTCTGCTAAAACTCTAGAAGTTAAAAAAAAGTATCAGATTATAAAGCATACATTTTTTCGCAGCATTCATTTTTTTAATATATTCGGACTAAACGTTTTTTGAAAGGTTAAATGTTTGCTCAATAAATAAATTTCATGAATTTGGATATTATTTTGCAGTTTCTAAAAAATATTTAATGAAGGATGAAGCAAAAAAGTTAGATAAATGGAGAAATAAGTAAATTTATTGAGAGGCTTTCAAAACTGATAAAAAGACCGGAGTAGTCTGGTTAGTAGGGTGTTAGACTCGTGTCCATTAGGTTACGAGTTTGATTCCTCCAGACGAAGATTCCTCGTATATGGTGGTGACGCACGCACTTAAAAATCTATTTCGGCCACAAAGTCATCCATGTCGAGAATAATATCACTTCAGAGGTAATCGAATTCTGTTTCAGATCGAAATTACGATCTGTGATTGAGTGAATGAAAATCCATGAATGAAAGTACGCTCCTTAAAAAGGGTTCTGACGCGTGAGTAGCAAAGTCGTATTCTCTTCTCTAGATGGTGCCACTGAAAAAAATCAAGAAACTTACCCTATTGGCTTAAATCGCTGTCTTCGTCACAGCGAGCTTGTCCAATGACAAGTGCCATAAGAAACAACACAATAAAACTGATAAAGAAAAGTTTTACTAAATAAAAAGAAAGAATTGATTTCGTTTGAAAATCATTTTATCAATTCCTCGTAACAGCCAGTACGGCTAGTCTCAAAATGCTCTCATGCTTTAAGAAGAGGGATAAAAGTTCTTAGATCCTGTTGTTGTTGTTTCTAATGGCACTTGCCATTGGCCAGCCCGCTGACTAATAAATCATTACAATTTCATCCGAATTGTGCGTCGTTTACTTTATTTTCAATAGAGCCATCTAGGGCGAACAGTACGACTTAGCTAGTCACGCTTCACAACCCATTTTACGGGGAGGACTTCATTTATACATTTCTTTCGCAGATCCTAATTAAGACCTGGCTCAGAGAACGATCACCTCTGAACCAGTATCACTTCTGGTATTACTCTCGACATGGTGTACTTTGTGACCTCGATAGATTTATACGCACACCAGCTATCACATTCGCGGAGATTCTTTTGCTGGCGCGGTTCGAACTCATAATCTAAGGCCCTTACAACCAGGCTATCTCGGGTTTTCTTAATTCTTAGAACATTCGTTTAAATATATAAAAGATTTCGTTTCCAAAGTCGACACGTGTCGATGCAATCCTTATCGTAGTAAAACCATTACAGGGAAACATTTCTGACTCTTTCTCTTTGCATCGTGATGTAAATGGACGTTTTATCATCGTTTATTTGTCATATTAAGACTTCTGTGATGGAATAAATGGAATAAGTAAAAATTTATAAGTTAAATGAAATAGTTTAAAATTTCAATGTTATATGACATTCATTTCTATTCAACCTCGGAACTGCAAAAATATGTTTTCATGCATGTACCTTCAAGAAATCTTTATTTGAAAATGTTGTGGCTGACTTAATTCTGAGAACTTTCCAAGGAATTTTATTTTGGTGACTATATTGAAAATTTGAAATATCTTTCCTGTGACTTCATTAACAATTTATTTGAGGTAATAGATTCAAAATTATAAAACGATATAATTTATAAATTGATTTAGACAGAATTTTCCAAATTTATTGAAAAGGGAAAGTGATTAATTATCAACATTCAGCTATAACTATTGATTCTCCTTTTCAAACAGAGTTTTAAAGTCTATCTAAATTAATTTCCAAAGCTTCTATGTACTCATTTTTAATGAATTACCTAGAAAATAATAAGTTATTTTACATTGACTGATTTGATTGGCAATTAGCAAATATACATTTTACCTTGAAAACCCACAGAATTTGATACAAGTAATCAATAAAAAGACCATTGTGTTTGAAATTGCAAGTTTAAAATGAACAGAAAAAAAAAGATTTACGAGAAAGATAAAAATGTAGGAGACTAATTATTGATATCGACAATAGTAAATGGAGACAAAACAATAACAGTATAGTAATATCAGTCATAGTTTTAGAGCCTAAAATTTTAAAGTCATCTTTATATAGAATATAAAAGATATCTTCATTTTCTAGCTTCTCTAGTCTTTTTATTATTATTTTTTTGAATTTTGGGAGAAAAATTGGGAGAAAATATGGCAGTCACTAGTTTGTTCAGAAAGAACTTAAAAAATGAATGTGTATGAAATGTAACAAATTGCTTAGTACAACTTTAATCATTCTTGAAATAGAACAAAAAAAACTTCCTATTTTGAATGGTTTGGTTTGGTTTGAAGTTTTATGGCACAAGAACCAATATGAAGGTTATACTGCGCCAAAAAAGTTTAAGTTTGATTCAAAGTTTTATTAAAACAGTTTCTAGAGAAGTATTTCTATAGCAAAACAATGATAAATTACAAATGTCAAAAAAAAAAAAAAGTCAGTTCAGACTAAGGAAGAAAATCCTACAGATTTTAAATAGGTAAAAAGATTCTCATGTGGTTTTTTGCCAAGCAACAAGGATAAAGTTACTGTTAAGGTTTTAAAGTAAAATAACCGTTGAGTGTTAAAACATGGACATTCAATAAGGATATGATAAACTCTTATCCCACAATCACAGTGTGGGCATATCGGCAATTCTTCGTTTAATAATAGATGTATGTGTGTAATTCTAGTGTGACCGATTCTCAGGCGAGTTAAAACGGTGGCGTGTCTTCTATAACTTAAAGAGGGCCAATTTTCTATGACAGGTTTGCAAGTATGAAGTTTGTTTAGAGTTTCCGAATCCCACTGAGTTTGCCAATTTACGTACAGATAGCTTTTAGCCTGTTTCTTCAAATCGCATGCAGGTATGGGTGTTTCTAAGAAACGAGTTGCTAATTTGGCACTTTTATCAGCCTTCTCATTGCCACATATTCCCACATGAGATGGTATCCAGTAGAATAGAACTGTAGAGCCGCGAGAGGTAATCTTATAAAATAAGTCTAAAATCTTTAAAATGTTTGGATGAGTATGATTCTGGGGAAGTTTTAAAGACTGTAAAACACTTAAAGAATCACTATAAATAATATTTCCACTAAGTCTATTTAAAATTTCTAATACAGCATGTAAAACTGCAGTGGTCTCAGCAGTAAATATGGAACAACACGAAGGAAGTTGAAAACTTAAATAAAACCTATTAATTATTAAAACCTATTATTATTAACTTAAACAAAACTTAAATAAACCTATTTTGAAAGGAGCCGTAAAAAAAATTCTATACTATCGTAGAAATAGAATACCAACAAAAACAGTAAATGGCTTATGGTTTGAAAATTTTAGACATAACGAACAACTAATACAGATGGTATGGTTGCTGGAAATCATAATTTTTATTTTAATGTAAACTATGTCTACTGCTTATGTGTATGATGTCATGATTTATGCACCAAAATTTTGATTGGTTGTGACATCATTTATGGGCGTATTTTAAACTTATATCTTGCATTTCTTAGTTATTTTCTCTCTTAGTTTTCCTTTGTTTCCTTCATTCATTCTTCAGCTGATTTGTTTATGTCCTGAATTGATACCAGCGTAATGACTCTTAAGATATTTTTAATAATATTTTTAATTTTTTGAATTAGTTTCCTGAGCCCTGTAATTAGTCAGCTTTACTAGAATTTCTACTAATATCAGTAATCAACAAGTTCACTTTCAAACAAAACAAAACAAAAAATAACAAATAATTTTAAAACGTCCTATGAAGGAAGAATACAATGAATCCGAATAAGGCAAATTGCAGACCTTAGCACATTGTTCCTCGTTACAATCCAGTATAAAAATTAAATAAAATATAAAATTTACGACCATATAACTAACTTTTCTCCATGCTTATATTTATTCAAGTACATAAAAAATATCTAAATTGTTAGACATCAAAGTCTCAGTATTTCACATTTGTGGTTTGGTCTAGTTATATTAACGTCCCGTTTCAAAGCAACATGAGGACTATTTTGGGACGAATCTCGTCATTTTGAACCACGGTCAGACGACGAGGACGACACCTGAACTGGCACCCCCCTCTCCACACCACACCACACCGGCGGGAGGACAGTTGGCCTGACAGATTTAACGTGCAAGAGACCCCCTCACACGACGGTTCTTCGGTGGAATCGAGTCTCGAACCTGAAACCCGTCGGTTCTGAAGTCGAGACCTTACCATCAGGCCACCACTTCCCCTTCACATTTGTGGATATATGCTTAAACGTATCTCAGCATTACACACGGTGATGGACAGTGTTAATGTTCTTATCTATTATCAAAAGTTTTCGCTTGTTTTTAGACTGTTTTTTAAGGTGTCCGACTACGTTAGAAACACTGGCTAACTACCACATTATTCAATGTTTTTTATTTTTATTTTTTCTAGTTTAGACTTTACTCTTTCCAAAACAGTTCATACTTTCTAATAAAACGAAGGCCTGACCTATCATCCAGGGGCACAGATTTTTTCAGCTAAAATCTGTCTTTCACTGCAATGTTCTCAAAACGTTAATATTCATAACAATTCTCCACCGTAAACATGATACTTCAAAAACTAATACAGGTATTTATGTAAAAATATCAGTGTGTGTTTTAAATAATGTGGGCATGAAATGAGCCAAAAGTTTTGTTGTTAGTGAAATACGTTCTCGTTTAGATGTGTTTTTAGAAAAAATAAGCTGTGAATTTATGGTAAAGATTTATATATGCGCATACATTTACCCATCACTTCTTTACATCTGAACATTTTTCCCAGAT
Source organism: Argiope trifasciata (assembly GCA_026543055.1). Lineage (NCBI taxonomy): Eukaryota > Metazoa > Arthropoda > Arachnida > Araneae > Araneidae > Argiope > Argiope trifasciata. The sequence continues at coordinate 1,168,970 of JAPMOQ010030034.1, forward strand.
TTTGGTTCATTTCATTCATAACTGTATTCTGTAACTTGTGTTCAAAGAAAAATAGGATTTCTGCATTACTATTTTGTGTAAAGTGTTCACCTTTTTGTTTAAAATTCCCTGGAATTTACTATAAATTTTCCTATTTCCCAAAATGCATTAGATTTTCAAATAATATTTTTGTATTTATAGCATTTCGTATTATAATTGACATTATATCTAAAAACCATAGTTTTAAACAATTTTTTTTAAATATGCAATGTTTTAAATTTTTTTTCTCCCTTCGAATGTAGTCGGATACCTTAGTTCTTAAATTTTACGTGCCATCAAGCATAAAGGCATGGAATCTAATTATTCCAGCATTTTATCTTCTCTTAAAATTATGATAGAAGTTAATTGAGCATGAATGTTATGTTATTAAAATGTTGTTTTTATTACACTCCGGTAAATCTAAATTCCTTTTAAAAGCAACGCTAAACAAAAGACATTTTTAAAAGTATGCTGTGGCTACATCCATCATGCGAACTTAGTAAAAGTGAATATCTCAGCTTTAAGAGCAAGAAACAATACGGAGACAAATAACTAGACTTAACTTTGAAATAAAAAAAAGCAAAGCTGCGAGAAATACCTCATGTTTCGCTCCGAATATTTTCAAAAAGAAACGGAAACCAATAAGAAGACAAGGTTCCTTTTCATTCCTAAGAAAAAATCCCCAACGAAAAGTAGCAAAAATAAAAGCAAAAGCTGCAATCCCTAAAGTAGGGATTAAAAATGGTTAAAAAGGAAAAAGAAAAACACCTTAGAGAAGCTTAAAAAAATGAAATAAAACGGAAACAGTTAAGTCATGGCTGCGTGGAAAAAGAAAAAAAAAGTGTATAAATAAGCAGCATAAAAAATGTATATCTTTTTTTTGGAGGGATTGTTATAAAACGGGTGACATTGTCAGAAACAGACGTCTACAAACAAAAACATTTGTTGGTAAAAGGGAAGAGTTGAAGAATTCTCGACACGCCTGACTCAGCTAAAGACCCGTATTTATTCTATCCCTTCCTTTTTTCTAAACAAAAAACGCTCTGCGAATGTATAGACGAAACTCGAAGTTTCTCCTTTTACAGTTTCGGAGCATGTTTCTTCTTTAATTTTCTTTAACCTTTTCTTTGCTTCGCAGTTTCTTCTCTTAGTTTCTTGTGAAAATCTTTTCTTCTCCGTGGAAGCGAACACTTTATCTGACAAAAACAGAGAATTTTAAAGAAAAGTTCTGAAATGTGCAGTTCGGCGTTGTAAAATGTGCAAAATGTTATATATTTCAAAATTTTTAGAATGTATCTGGTTTTGAAACCCAATGCTTTGCTCATATTGCTTTCCTCCGCAGAAATTGCCAATGGTATGTATGTAATTATTCTAGTGATAAGTATATTCTGAAATTCTATCGGACATATTTCCCACACTCAAAGGACAGCGTAAGGAAGGACATGTTGGGATAAGTATTCAAGTAGAATACTTATTTAGAATGCATCTAATTTTGAAACTCAATGTGTTCCTCATATAACTGTACTTCGCAGAAATTGCCAATGATATGGATGTAATTATTCTAGTTATAAGTACATTCTGAAATTCAAAGGACAGGGTAAAGAATGATATGCTGGGACAAGTATTCAAATAGAATACTTGTTTAGAATGTATCTGGTTTTGAAATTCAATGTTTTCCGCATATTGCTTCCTTCGCATAAATTACCAACGGCATGGATGTAATTATTCTAGTGATAAGCGTATTCAGAAATTCAGTCGGACATATTTTTCACATTCAAAGGACATGATAAAGAAGGTCATATTGAGATAAGTATTCAAGTAGAATATTTATTTAGAATGTGTCAGGTTTTGAAACTCAATATTTCTCGCATATTCTATCGGACATATTTCACTTACTCAAGGACAGGGTAAAGAAAGTCATGCTGAGATAAGTATTCAAGTATGACCTTTTGTACTTGTTAATAAAATTTGACCTTAATAGTAGCATGCTTATACTCAAAGGAAAATTATAATATTAAACTTATTTTTCATCTTGGCCTGAAATAATTTAGGTAGTTAAGAGGATCATGGACATGAAAATGCTCAAATAATGTTTTATCTTGGACTGAAATAAATTAGATAGTGAAGATAATCATAGAATAGAAAATATTCAAATAATTTTTCATTTTGACGAAATAATGTAGATATCGAAGAAAACCATGGATTTGAAAATATTCTAATATGTATATATATTTATTTTACTTCAATGAGGACTCGAATATATTCAAAGGAAGTCGATAGTATTAAAATATGTTCCCATATTGATCTGAAAAGAAAGACACTGAAGATAATCATGAAATTAATATTATTCAAGCAACTATGTCAGCAATTAATGTAGATAGTGAAGATATAATATGATAGGACTGAAAATATTCAAATATTTCTTTTTATCTTACCTTAATGAGATCAGGCATATATTCAAAGGAAATAGATGGTATTTAAATATATTTTATCTTACCTTAAAAAGAGCATATATATATATTCAAAGGAAATTGCTAATATTCAAATTATTTTTGATAGTTTAATGAGATGATGCTGATATTCAAAGGAAATTGATAATATTGATATAACTTTTCATCTTGATCTCAAATAATTCAACAGCAAAGATAATCACGAAATTAACGTTATTACAGCAACTTTTCATCCTGTTCTGAAATAAAGGAGATAATAGAAATGATAATGTGATTCAAAATATTCTAATAATTTTTCATCTTACCTTTAAATAATGTACTAATTACGACCATAAAATTGAAATTGCTCAAGCACCTTTTCATCTTGAGATGAAATAACGTATTCCCTGAAGATCATCATAAAATTTATAATATCCAAGTATTTTTTTAATTTGATTTAGATTTATAAATTTTTTGATTAGTGAATTTGATCATCTTCATGTTCATGCATGCTTAACATTAGAAAGACTTTGCAATAATTCATTTTTTAAACAGATTAATAGTAAATTTTCTTAGCTTAATATATCTACTTATTTTTAGTTTCATAGCTTAAAAAGAATATATCCGCATTAAGTAATAATATTCTTGTATTATCAACACAAATCACCGACCTTTTCCGGAACTTGTATAAGCAATCTGAAACCGGGCATTGATCATTTTCCTTGTAATATATATTATTAAGTCTATTTCTTTATTTAATATATAGTAAACAGGACATTGAGTTTCAATAGAATTCCTTTCTTCTTTGGTTTTACACCCAAGAAGAAATATTTTACATTGTACATTTAATTAATTATATGAATAGTTCTTATTTCCCTCTATTAAGCTGACTAAATAAATGTAATAATCAATTACTGCATACTTCATTGCTATACATTTTGAAAAGGAATTAAAGTAAATTAAAAAGATCAATTTTCAGAAATAATGAAAAATATTTCAAGTGATGTTTAATAACATTTATCATACTGGAATAAGAGTTTCATATAAATGATTCCAAATCGTAAAATTGGTCTTCAAAATTAAGAATAATAAATTATTTCCTTTTTTTAAGATTCTACTTTTATCGTTAAAGAACGGTTATTTCAGAAAAGAATGAAAGTTTAAAAAAGAATAAAGATAATTCAGTTAGAAAAGCTGTCTTTTATATGAATGTTAATTAAAGGGGTTCTTTCCTATATGGTGAGTTGTCCTAAAATAAAAAAATAAAAATCCTCACCATTTATTGGTTATATTGCTGTCTCTAGAAGCAGAAAAGAATCTGGTGATTTTAACTTATAAAGATGCGAACATAAAATACACAAGCATATCTAAAGAAGTTATTGAAATATAAGTACATTCACCAGGATAGAAGGGAAACAGATTTAAGAAATGTCCAAATAGATCATTAATTAATTGATAAGACAATTGAAAAACAATTGCAATCTGCAGTCATTATGGAATGTTTCAATAAATGAAGTGATTCCAATTATACGTATGTTGTTGAAATTTTCTGTATAATTTGGTCGTTTTTTTGGTCTGGGGGCCGCGGTGGCCCGGTGGTAAAGTCTCGGCTTCGGAACCGGAGTGTTTCAGGTTCGAGACTCGATTCCACCGAAGAACCGTCGTGTGAGGGGGTCTGTTGCACGTTAAATCTGTCAGGCCAAATGTCCTCCCACTGGTGTGGCGTGGTGTGGAGAGGGGGGTGCCAGTTCAGGTGTCATCCTCGTCATCTGACCATGGTTCAAAATTACGAGGTCCGTCCCAAAATAGCTCTCGTGTCGCTTTAAACGGGACGTTAATATAACTAAACTAAACTAAACTGGTCGTTTATAAATATTAGGACATAACCTAATATTTGTAGATGCAGTTGCAATATCTTAAACATAAAGTGGAAAAGAAATCACAAACCTCGGGAGTAATGGTTCCCCATCGCCCTCAACATTTATATTAATATAGGGAACAGGAATATTAAGTTATAGGCTCATTAGGTTAGACAGCTCTTGTGTATTAGAACATTTGGCACACATACGCTTGTAACAAGAAATGAAATTGCACAAATTAATAAATAAAAATAGAAAACAGTAAAAATGTAAAAAGAAAACTATTACTCTTTACAAAGCGAAATAATATGAAACATAAAAGGAAAAAAAGAACAAGAGAAAAAGTATATACAACATATATCTGAAGTATTTCTTCAATTTCTTAATGCTCAAAGAATTGGACTTTCTTTAAGTCATCGTAGTAAATTCCGTTTTGGTTCAGGGCTTAGCTGTAATCTTTTATTATTAATTTGATATCAAGTGGAAGAAAATAGATATGCTCAAGAATTTGAAAAAAAAAAAATCTTAAAATATAAGAAAAGGCAACATGATTTTAAAATATTCAAAAACATATGATAATTAAAAAACAAATGAATACTATATATGTCAAAGGGAAAAATATTCAAATAAGGTACATCAAAAATAAGAAAAACTAAATAAAAATTTTATAAAAGAAAATAATTACTTAAAGAAGTAAGTGAATAAAAAGGAGAACAAAAACATTTAAACAGGTAAACATACTTGAGAAATAAATAAGAGACAAAAATACACATGTTTGATGGCAAAATGTATGAGTAGAGCATAGATACATAAAAAAAGCTAATTTAGGATTTCAAAATCAAACGAAAAATATGCGATTCGTAAAGAACTCAAATATTCAGCTTTAAAGAGGATGGTATGGAATAGGTTCACTTTGAGAAAGATGAAATTTTAAGCCATCCAGTTTCTGATTGGGCATGGAAACTTTAAACCATATTTAAAACGGTTCAATTTGTCGCCGACTGATAGATGTTCATGCCACAGTTTTGCAGTCCAGGATGCCAAGCATTTGACATTTAAATGTACCCAGTTTATTCGAAAAGACGTAAACTCCGGAACTGCCTTCTAAAGAACAATATCGCTTGGCTTCCCCATTTATCTACCTTTGTACAGAGTAAATCATCTCTCATTCCCTTTTGTAAATTTCCTTTTCCACCATTCTCGTATTATTTAAAATATATTTCAAAGTGTTTGCCTACATACATTTGCATATATACTTTTGTATCTGTATCTTGAAAATATTTTTAATTATTTTACCCTGCTTCTTCAATTCTTTTATATTATTTACTGTATGTTTCAGTTAATATGTGAGCAATTTTTGATTCATTTTGTTTGTATTTGTGTATTTACTTGTTTCCTCGATTTTTCTCTGCATTTGTGCCTATGTTCTTATATTTGAAATTTATTATGCTATCATTTATGAGCTGACTTACATCTGTAAGCCTTGTGGTATACTTAATGGCACACAGGAAGTTTATATATCGAAAACACACACAAAGAAACCCTTCATCTTAAAATTAAATCTAATCAGTAAAGTTGAAGAATTTTAAATTACTACCACTGAAGGATTAGAGAATGGATGAAAATGCAAAGAGAGGTTTTCATTCTACGCATATTTCAATTTCTCCGTTAACAAGAGGCAGCTGTAAATGAGGGGTCATCTATAGTAGAAGCCCTGTATATGAAAGCCAGTTTAAATTTTAGGACAGGATAGTAAACATTGTAATCCTATGGCAATCTCCGTAACAGATTACTTATTAAACCTTAATTATTTTTGGAAAAACGAATAGTTATCTATCTGAAATGCCATGCTATATCAGCAATACCTGTAAGTTCTGTATTTTGGACATCTTCCCAATCACATAACTAGGTACAAATAATTATTTAATGGGGACAATGCACTTCATTAGGCATTTTTGTGAATTTTTCACTCAGAGATGAAATATTTTAGGTATATGTATTAAATTATAGAAAAGTCAAGCTTTTTTGGAAAAAAAAGGTTGAAACGAAATTTTATTTTTATTTTAAAAGAGGATATATATTTTTTTAAATTCAAAATATCTCAAGCGATTTACTTTTTAATTTATTCTATTAAGTCTTCTCATATCAGCCAATATAAATTTATTGTTAGAAAAATTTATTTTTAATTTTATTTTTTTAATCAATTTTATTTTTAATAAGTTTTATTTTGTTATAACTTTATTTACAACAAAATTGTTTATAAATTTGCAATAGTAACTAAATGTTAATTTTTTAGAAATATTTTTATACTCACTTACTATATTTTCATAAAAATTTCATGTTTTTTTGGAATTTAAAATTGATTATCTAAAAATCTTTTATCTTTTAACTAGCTAAAAAACCTCGAAATATAAAATGCATACATTTTTTACTTTTAATGTTTAACTGAAATCTTTAATATCATTTCTATTTAATTTCTTCAAAAATGAAGATATCTGGTACGTTTCAAAGATGTTTAAATCATTGAAATATCATTTTGAGAAAAACAATTAAAACGTGCTTTTTTAAATTTTGACCTTTGAAATATTAATTTTAATGAACAATATATAGCAAACACTATTTCATTTGAATATGAACATATATTTTTGTGTGGAGAATGCATATCATTTTTACTTTAAATGTTTAACTGAAATATTATCTCTGTTTAATTTCTTTAAAAATTAAGACGCTTGGAAAGTTTCAAAGATATTTAAATTCAATTACATCATTTTCAGAAAAGCAATTGAAACATTTTTTTTTTTGTATTTTGGCCTTTGAAATATTTATTTTATTGAACAATATGTCTTTTAGTAAACACTATTTCAGTGAAGTATAAAAATATATATTTTTGTGAGGAACAATAAAAATAAAATGTCATGTTTCTGTCGATTTTTGCTTATTTCCAAATCCACTGTCCTCTTAATAGTTTATAAGTAAACTCAGCAGAACTTGGACTTTTTGTAAAACAATGTGAGAGAGAACTTTAGTGATATAAGGGATCCAATCAGACACATCAGACTCTCGATTACATTGTTCGTGTTCTGAAAAAGTCAAACTCCACCAAAAAGGCCAAATCCCAGAAGAACAGAGATATTTTCATTAACCTTTTTCCTCATCCCTTATGACTCCCATTGTATGGCACAGTGATGGAATCTAGCACCTGATAACATCACATAGCGTTACACAGCAGCCCTCTATTCCCCTACTGACGAACATACATCTTCGTTTCTGATTTTTACTTTTATTATTTATCTGAGATTGGAAACGTTTCCACTTCATCAAGCTCTGCGCGCTGAACAGAAAAACAAGCAAATCAAGGAAAACAAAGCAGGAGGAAAGGAAAACAACCAACAAATCAAAGAAAGGGAAAGAAATCAGTGCAATACCTGATGCTTATCACTCATTACCACCTGGTACTAAAGATAGAGATGGATTCCTTCCCTTTGTTTTGGGCGAAGGTTTTTGCTGTGTCTTATCGCCATTTCTGCTGCTATCTGGAACGGAAAATTGCAATTGGCTTCTTGGACTGGAAAAGAGAAAGTTCGCAAAGCTTCGCTCTCAGATATTAATCACTCGGACTGGTGAGAACACCTGTTGATTGTTACGAGGCGATGACGGTTAGATTAGATTGGTTTCTTCTTGTTTTCAATTATTTTTTTCCTTCCGTTTAGCTCTTGATTACATTACGATAGATTTTTTTTTCTTTTCGTGTGTTTCGATAGATAAAAAAGATTTTTTTCGTTGTGATTGTGTCGTTAGTGGATCCCAGGTTATACTGCTACAAATTCTTTTGTCTCAGATGTTTGTGATTTTTATATTCGAATGAAACATTTATTGATCACTTGGAGTTAATTGAATGAAATCTATAACGTAAAATTTCAATGAAGTAGTTAATGAACTCACATTCAAATGAAACCTATTGATTATTTGGAAGGAAATGAATCAAAACTATCACTTTAGAATTTCAATGAAATAGTTGATGAACTCATACTCAAATGAAACTTCGGTGAAACTTACAAAAATGTATCTCATTTTACTTTACGCAAATTCCAAGATTTCCTGAATCTCTTTGTTGAATGCTAAAAAAATATTTTGTGTAGTTAAGCAAAACTTTACTCAATGAACTTATACTCACATAAAACTTGTACTTGGAATGAAATGAATTTAATGAATGAAATCTATTATAAAATTTCAATGAAGAACTCATACTCAAATGCATCTTCAATTGCTCACTTAAAATGAAATGTAGGAAATATACTACTTCTAAAATTTCTGAATTAAAAATAAGTGTAAACATTAATGAAGTATTTCTAAATCTGTACGTGATGCTTTTGTCAATATTTTGTTTTATAAGTTACATTAACAAAAACAAATTACATATTGTTATGTGTTCATTCTCATTTAGGTAGGTCTCATTAGGTTCATTCTCATTATTTACATTATCATCATGCTATAAACTTGTATTTAGTAATTATAAAAAATGTGTATAAATAGAAATATATAATTCACAGATGATAGAAATACATTATTCACACATTTATTAGCAATTGGTCTTTAAGAATTAAAATACTTATACTCCTTTTTCTCAATACGAAACATTTTAATTTAAAATTATATCTGATCATATATATATACATTTGGATGATACACTTTTCAATATACACTTTATCAAAATCAGATAAAAACAAAGACAAATCTCCATAATCCAATTAATGCGAGTTGAGCAAAAACATGGTATATCTGCTGATTTTGAAGATGGTACAATTCATATTACTAATGCTTATACCAATTATAATTTTTCTATTCTGGCATATTATCTGTATAGTTCAACATTTAAAAGAAAAACGCGTCTCAAAGGAGTCTGGTAGACAGACGGTCTGGCATAGTGAAAAAAATGGATAAGTATTCATTTCTTTAAGGAAATGGTCACTAAGAAATGATCATTAAGCGCTTTTATATATTTAAGTGAAAGTTGAAACAATGTTTTGAATTTTTCCTTCTTCTTTTTGAAAAAAAAAGAAAAATAAAGTATCTTTGCATTTTTCAAATTGGAAGCAAGATATTCTTTTCACTGATTATTAATTTTAAGCCTATACAAACTTTTTTCCCTAATTTTAATAATTTTGCCAAATGCAACAAAATATATTTTTCAATAAAAGTTTCCTTATATTTGTATCTTTTTTTATCCCACGAGTTTAAATGGTGTGTCTAAAGTTTAAACACAGTATTTGGAACCACATTATAGCTGAAAAAATATGTTAAGAGTAAAATTTAAAAATAAAATAAACATGGGAAAATCAAGAATAAATATATATTTTATTATTTTAAAGAATTAGTTATTGAACGAGACCTTCCGTTGGAAACTCCCTTATTTAACCTTTTATAGGTGTATTTTTATTCTGAGGGGACGGATAGTAAAGATATTTTAATGTTTGAATAATTCAATTTGCTATTTGGCTTAGATTTTTGTAACTGATAGTGTAATAAAATAAAGGGAAAAACTTCTTAAATTTTAAAGTATATATAATGTTACGAACGTATATTTTTGCTTCTCAGCACGAATAATATAATCGTAAGAAAGACTATTTTAGAGTGAGCCGTGTTGTGTGCTAATCGGATGCCGCTTGACTATAAACATGGCTACCATTTGGAAAATTGGCTACGTATTTGGCGACAAAATAGATAATGCAGAAAACTTCGATAATTTTAACTATCCTCTAATAGGAGCTGAGATTCGCCCATAAACTTCTCGCTTCGCTTCCCGAGAGCTATATAAGGTCTGCAGTTTCAATCTGGAATGAACGGGAGTTAACCATCATCCAGTATGCGGAGTTCAAATCGAAGAGGAGTAATTGAGAAGTCAGTGAAGTAACGGTGGAATTCCAGCTTCGTGTGGAGCTCAAGCTATTGCTGAACTGATCTGTGTGTAGAGTCCTTGTGTTTTCTATGTAAGCAACATCGAGTCCTGAGAGGAGTAACCAGTCATTTAGTAGTGAGTTGCTGATTATAGCTAAAGCTTGGTGACTGTGAGAATTTTTGCCGTTTGGAGAGACCATAGAGAGTGTCTCCAAGGATCCTGTCTAATCCTGGATTATGTTTAACTACTTTAAGTATTTATAGTCTATTACTACATGTGATCTACTGTAGTATCCTGAATTCGTCTCGGCCGTGTATATTTGTAGCCTCTGTGTATTCGTCCCTTCTTGTGTAATAAGCATTGTTATTGTTTTGGGCTAAAGGGGTGCTTATTTGTTTACTTCTCCACCAACCATTATATATATATATATATATATATATATATATATATATATATATATATATATATAATCATAAAATTATTAAAACAATCAAAACACATTTCTTGATCAACAAAATTAAAACGAAGCCAAATAGGTCGAAATCGAAATTAAAACTCAATTCAGAATTACACGCTAAAAGTTCACAAAATGAAAGGTAAATGAATAAGAACCAATTAATGAAACAAATCCGCAATACTATATTCAAAGAATTATATTCAAAGAATTATTTAAACGAAACAGAAATAGAAGTAACTACGGAAACGAAACCAAAACCGGAATCGAAACTAAAATCATTACTGATTAAACAAGTTTTAAGAATTAAAATGTTTATAAATCAATCATTGTATTTAGAGAGCGCAAATGCAGCTACAACTAAAATACAAATGAATATTAATTAATTAACAAAATAAGACAACCGAATCAAAATAATCAATAGAAAAAAATAGTCAATAGAAAAGGAATCCGGCCTGAAAACTTCGTCAGGAGCCACTTTCAAGCAAGGATTCCTAATAAGGGATTTTTTTGTGAGGCATCGATGGACAATGGTCAAAAGTATTGACACCTCGTGGCCCGAAAATCCCCCAAAAATGAAGGCAAAAGAGACATACCAATTTTAACAGCAAAAGACAAAAACAAAACATTAAAAACATCAACAAATGAAACAAATATATATATAAAAAGTAAAACTACATAAGAAAAATCCCAATAAATGAAAAATTAAGAAAACAATAAGTTCACAGACCTGTCCAGCCGTTCTTCCTTTCCAATAATAATACTACAGTGTAACCAAACATAATTGGGATTTATTAGCGCCATCTATTTCACTAATATTTCATTATTTCTTTTTTTATTAAAATATTGATATTACAGTAGTTTTTGGAAAAATCATTATTGTTTAAATTTTTAATAAAACTATTTGTTGCTTTTATAAAAGAAATTTTGTTATTACAAATTGTTTTAATTTTATTGAATTGTGAGAAAATTAAATTTTTGAAAATTTTCGAGTTCAGATTAGAGTGATAATTACAGAGTTTAATTATATTAAATTTGAATTCGTCTCTTTTATCATAAATACCTAGTATTGTTTTTTCATTAGTAATTTCGATCCTTAAATCCAGATAAGTAGCTTCAAGATTATCATTATTTGTTTCTTTTAAAGTTAATTCTTTAGGATAGCAGTTAGTAACAATATTGGTATTATCTAAGTTAATCAAAATTAAATCATCAATAAATCTCCATCCGTTTATTAAGTAATTATTAAGCACTTGGGTACAGCGTTTTCAAGTGCTTTAGCCAACATTTTCCTACATTATTACGAGAAAAAAATAATTAATAATATAATATATATAATTATTAATTATATATATATATATATATATATATATATATTGGAAAAAGACACTCCAGTCTCAACATTTGGACAAATTTTGCTAAGTTTACTCAATGTTTAATTTATAGACTTTGTGTCGAAAACTTAATAGTGCGAGTGCTCAATTTTAATTGTGCAATTATAATTTAAAATTGAACTTTGTTTATATTATATACTTCATTAAAGTTAGCTAACAATTTAAATTTAATAATTTTTGATTTAATTTAAATTTAATAATCTTAGAGAGCTCCAGGTAATTAATTAAATGTTGAAATCAACTTAATGTTTAATCTTGAGACCTTATTTTCTACAATAGACCTTTAATTTTTTTAAAATATTAAATTCAGTTGATAATGATCTGTTTTTAAAAGATCCTGAAGCAATTATACTACGAGAAATTTCTTGTTCTAAAACTGCACTTTCTCGAAACGTTAGAGTTTTTGAAACAACATTAATACGAAAATTCAGAATTCCTTCAAACCGACCTGAAAATCCTTCACTTTGCATCTTAATTAATTTAACTATTAAAGATAACCCCTTAGATTAAGAGAATTATTTAACTATTTTAGACGAAGAAGTAGTTTACGGCTGAATATTAGATGTTAAAATTCCCTGTTAGTTATTTCACACAGCGGTCATTAAATTAGCAACTTCTATTTACGTCGAAACAACATAGCGTGACGAACTTTTGTGTAAGTTAATTCGATTATATATTCTATTTTTGTCTCTGTTTGTTTTCCAGCTATATAAGCGAATTCAAGAACTGTTTTCTTTGTAAAAGTCATTCATGGGAAGGAATTTAGAAATATCAAAAATAGAGAGTAGGAATAATTTTCACTTTCAGAAATTCCATTGTTTCCTTCGAATATTAGAAGGCGTGTGAGTGGAAATTTTTGCAAAATTATTTTTCAGTGAGTTTGTTTTCTTTATTGAGATTTGCTTTTCCATACTAAAATATGTATTTGTATCGTCAAGGGACTTACGAATGCATATTCAGAGTTTATCAGAAGTTTATTATTTCAATAAAATTATCCAGATATAAATATTTATGTCCCAATACGACCCTATTCGTGTTTTATATTTTAGAACAGAATGCATAAGTAGAATCCTTTGCGAAAATAATAATAGAAGTTTTAAGTTTTCAGCAGTCAAAAAAGTAAAATACCATTGAAGCAGTTTCCCTTCAGTAAATACCACCAGAATAAATTTATTTATTTTTGATATTGATTTTCTTCAGGTCCACAGCTTCATTACAAATTTCCATGAACATGGAAAATGGAATGCCGGATTGACTGAGGACAGTTTATGGTAATATTTGATTAGCTCCGATCAGGGGAAGAGGTGATTCACACACGGATATAAGAAGCTTAATTTATACTGAACAATTCTCGGAACCGTGATGGGTATAGAAGTGGTGTGGAGACAGTTTCCCTACCTTTACTGATGATGACACTTTCCTCTTACTGGTGGGGGTGATCTGTGGCAGGTGATAAAACCCTGATTTCCTTCAAGTATATCGGAGAGGTCATTCGATCAATCAAAGTTTTCTGCGGGCCTTTGAGGCGAAGTAACTTCTAAGATAGCAAACATCAATCTCATAATGTTTCTGCAATTGGCATTTTCAGGTGATCAAGTGTTTTTCGTGCTGTAGTGATATGAAAAATGTTGTATAAAAGAGCTAAGGATAATATAATTGGTATTCCTATTAATTATTCATAGCTTGGGAATGAACACTTGTTAATTTCAATTATGCCGGCGAGGTCCGTCAAAGTTTTCCGTATGCCTTCTGGGAGAAGTAATTGCTTCTTTAAGATAGCAAACATCAATCGCATAATGTTGTACATCTGCCGGTTTAAGGTGATTAAGTGCTTTTTACTCTGTAGTGATATGGAAAATTTTGTATAAAAGATCTAAAAGTAAAATAATTTATATTCTTAATAGTTAACAGTAGCATGTGATTGAATCCTGGCTCCCCTCAATTATGTCGGCTCGGTCCTAGCAATCAGAGTTTTCTGTGTGCTTACGGGGTGAAATAACTACTCATTAAAAAAAAAAACATTAATCGCATGATGGTGTTGCCTCTAACGGTTTCGAGTGATCAAATGTTTTTCATTCTATAGTGGTATGAAAAATTTTGTTATAAAGGAGTTAAAGCTAATAAAATTTATATTGTTATCAGTTATCCATCATGAATGAAACATTCAATTGCCATAAATTGCAATAGCTATCTTATAATTTCAAAACCAATAGCCGTGATTGGTTTTGCTATAATACGAGAAGAGATTCTTCTAGAAGAAATAAGAAATGACCCCCAATTTATAAGATGATTCATAGTGAAAAAGACCATGGTGGCCTGGTGGTAAAGTCTTGGCTTCGGACCAGGAAGGTTGCAAGTTCAAGGCCCGATTCCACCAAAGAATTGTCTTGCCACAGGGTCTGGTGCATATTAAATCCTCTGGAACAAACGTCCTTTTACTGCTGTGCTGTGGAAGTTTAGTGAGGAGAGTGCCATCTCAGATTTCGTCCTCATCATATGAACGCAGTTAAAAGTTACGAGATCCGTCCCCAAAATAGCCCTAGTGCTGTTTCAAAACGGGAGGTTAATATAACTAAACTAAACTCAAAGTGAAAAACGATGATGAAGTTTGATTTCCCATCAGCGATAGTATGCATCGTTTTTAGGAAGGTTTTATTGTACGGACCTTAGTAGAATGGATCAAAACCTATATCATTTGTAGCGCTCTGACAATTAACATATCAGGATACTTAAGCATAGATTAACCTGGAAGTCCATTTATATTTACTGGTCAGTAAATGCTAAAAGCCTCCTCACGAGGATTTGACATAAAATTCTGATAATAATATGGCGGTTTAAATGTCACTTTCGTCACTCTTCAAAGTTCAGAAGAATGATAAATATTTAAGATTTGGACTCCTTTTGCTGAGATTTGCCACAAACGATAAGACAATATATTTACTTTCTACTGTTCGTCCACGGATTCTTAGACGAGGTCATTTCGATGACTCCATCTCATTAAGGGGTGATACGAGGAGCAATGAGTGCTTTTTGGGTATTCCCTTTGATCTTGTATTTCCCTATTAGATACAAATAAATGCATAAATCTCCTCATTTTATCTTTCCTCTCACCCCTATTTCGACAAATTAAACCCATCCTAACGCATGCATAAAAGCGAAGAGAGCCTTATAATCCGTTGCCGAACAGTATATATTTAGTAAGTATCCTTATGTACATATAATTTCAGATACATTGGGACACCTTTAAGATCTCAGCAAATAATTTAACAGATTTGAAACACTGATCGAAATTCAGAACATTATTTAAAGTATAGTAAATGAAAACAAAATTAAATTTTTATACTTTAAAAATACTTAAGGTATCCGACTACGTTGAAAACACTAGTATTCGACCCCATTGGCGATTTTTTTTAAAAGTGTTATTTCTTGTAATTCGGACTTTTCTCTTTCCAAAAAGTGTGTTTTTTCTTAGAAAAGGAAGGTCTAACCTATTATCCAGAGGAATTTTCAGAAAATTTTATTTTTCAGCTAAAATTTGTCTTTAATTTCAATTTTAAATTTCATAAAAATTATCCACCATTAACATGATATCCCAAAAACTAATAGAGGTATTCACATAAAAATTTCAGCGTGTGTTTTAAATAATATAGGCAATGAAATAAACCAAAAGTTTTATTGCTGGTGAAATACTTTTTTCATTTATAGGTGTTTTTAGAAAAATTGAGAATTTATGGAAAAAATGCATATATACGTATATTTTTACCCGTAACATCTTTGCATCTCAAAATGTTTCTTAGATTTTGTTTCATTTCTTTCATCATTCTATTCTATAACTTGTGTACAAAGAAAAATAGGATTGCTTCATTACAATTTTGTGTAGAATGTCAACTGTTTTGGTTAAATTTCACTAAAATTTACCACAAATTTTCCAATTTCTCAAAATATATTATATTCTCAAATAACATTTTTGTATTTATAGTGTTTATAATTGACAATACATCTAAAAACCAAAAATAGTTTTTAAAAAATCAATTTTCTCAAAATTTTTCCTTCAAACGTAGTCGGTTACCTTAACATGGGGAAATTTTAAGATTGAAAACTTTAAAAAAAACATATTTTAACTATTTCCTGGTTTGAAGCTATAGCATCGGTAACAGCTATTAGTTTTTATTTATATTTATCAATCAATTGTAATTTTTTAAAAACGTATCAAAAATACTTTAATATATACCATTGTCATTTGTTCTTAACTACGTTATAAACTCGGAATGATTGAAGACACTGTATGTTTCTCTAAAAAATTGAATTGATTGTATCAAATTTTCTCAAGAGGTAATTTTTTCAATCATCAATCATTTTGGGAACAATATTGCTTTTTTGACCAGTTCCTCATCCCATTTTTAATCAATCTCAGCAAGAATATAATTTTTGAAAAAAAGTTTTTAAACTTCTGTTGACATCATTTTTAATAAAAAAATTGCCTTATAATATATGTTCATTCATTTATCATTGTCTGATTTTTTACGCCATCACCAACACAGGAAAATATTATATTTGTTTTAGAGGGAAGGTTTGATTGGACTGCATGTTCGCTTGCCCTTTTTCTAATATTAAAGAACGAACTATCATTTATTATAAATTAATTACTGATATTTCTATTTTTATGGCACAGTTCAAGAAAAATTTTTTTAATAAAATTCTTGATTGCAGATAGAGTTTTTAATATTACTTATGATATGTTTTTAATATTCACCCTCCCTTTGATGATGATATATTCTTCTGTACAAATAATTGCTATTCATGGGAATATTAGTTATTATTATGGTATTAAGAACAGTACATTTGTAGTATACGCCTTTATACATGCATATATATATATATATATATATATATATATATATATATATATGCAGATATGTAGTTTTTGAATCACAAAACAGTTTCGTAAAAAGTGAATATGAATTTTTAAATTCATTTTAATTCATCCCGGGAAGGCATACTTTATTTTCAAGAGTCGCGAACAAGGCCTAATCAGAAAAAAGCGTCACAAAAGCGAAAAATGTAAGAAGAGAGAGAAAATGACTATCCCTGGTCTTATATAAGATATTAACAAGGGAGTATTTTTTCACAGTGCACATACACATTGTAATTTTGATAAGGATTTCTAACACGTATCCATCGTAAGCAAGGCAAACACAGCGATCTATTTTAAAAGAATGTGGTTGCTGGATATTTTTCTATCCCTGTATTCATATATATATATATATATATATATATATATATATATATATTAATTAACAAAATAATTCAAATATTCAATAATTCAATAACAAAATATTCAATTACCTTTCATTTTGTGAACTTTTGCGTGTAATTCTGAATTGAGTTTTAATTTCGTTTTCGACCTAGTTGGTTTCATTTTAATTTTGTTGATCAAGAAATGGATTTTGATTGTTTTAATAATTTTATGATTATATATATATATATATATATATATATATTGATGGAATTGTTTGTATTACAATAGATTTGATAACATATAAGATCAAATATCATATCTAAAAGATTGCACTTTGGAGCATCGTTTGAGTTACTGGTTATAAATCCGCAAATATTCAGTCTCATGGCATGGATTTGATTCGAGCAATAAAAATAAATGTCAAAGAATCCATGCATGCTTTGAATGTTGGAATTATTTTATTTTCGATCAGCCGATTCTTATTCTAAAAATTCCATTTCCGGATACTAGTACTAAACACAATTTTACACATTAAAAAACTTTTTATATCAAACTATTACATATTTTTCTAAAATATGCTATCACGCTAACAAAATGAAATGCAACATCTCGGACGACCTAATTTCACCGAGGTAAAAGTGAGTGCAAATTCAAAAACGCAAGTAATGATAGATAAACTGTAATATAGATGATTGTTTTGAATAACATATTTAACTAATTACATTCATAAATTTATAAACATTTAAATGACTAATTCATATGTAGATAAAATTGAAAAAAATATTCATATGTAATCAGTATGTGGTACATATTATAGATTTTTTTCTTTGAAAAAAATATATCATACTAAAAAAATAAAATTTAGAAACAAAATAAAAACCTACCAAGCGTATCTTGCTCCTCCAAATATTAAAAAATAATATCATATTGCATTTAGCAAATAGAATGATCTCAATAACGCAATGGACAGGGAACATTTCATATACTTATTTTAAAATAGTCCATCGCATTTACAAATTGATAAATCATATACCAGGCAATTCGAAGTTTTGAAAAGAATAATAGGATATTCCAATCCATTCATAACAATTCTCGTTTTATCGTTTTGTATGCCATTATAAGGGCAATTAAAATTCGTGAAAGCATTCGTCGTAAAGAAAATTGTGACCATTTTAAAAGTACCCGTAGAAATTTGAATAATGCTTGACAAATGTCCTATGATATGGTTCGATGACTATTTTGAAATGGATTTCAATTTTGTCCCTATCACAATTTACCAAGTGGTGTAATCAGTAATCCGAAAAGAATCGTTAATATTCCATTACATGATACTTGCGCCATTAAAGCTAAAAACGCCAACCAACTAACCAACATTTATTCTATTTAATGTGGCAAACTGACCCAGAAACTTTTGTTACTCATACGATGATTTGCATACACATATTTAATAGCTCTCGAACCGAATTTAAAGAATTAGATAAAATATTTTTAATAAAAGTATTTTTTTTTCTAATTCGTTAAGAATGCTTGATAAAAATTCAAAAAAGCATAAAATTTAAATATCGATGAATGACATATTAATATTTCTTTTAAAAAAGGAATTGAATAATAGAAATGCAAAGTTGATTTGCCATTTTATGTGCGCCGATGATTATAATTCCACTTGGTTGAATGTATCGACTTCCTAATCTATCTAATACTATAATACGAGGAATGGTTGCCAAGTCGAAAATCGTCCCAGAATTAATAAACTTCGGTAAACTTGGGGGTCTGGGGTTTTTGGCCACGAGGAATCGATTGGCGCTGGTTTTGAAGCGCTACAGTCGAGCAGCTCGGAGTTACAGATAGGATATTTTTAAACTTTATTAGTTCGCCATAATGGCTACTTAAATTTTCAAGCGGTAACGTGCTGCCATCTATAGCCAATATGGCGAATTAATAAAGTTTTATGTTTATGCTGTTATAGGTTTATAATATGTTTCTTATGTATGTATATATGTTTGGTTTTTCTAAATAAATTTGTCAAAAATATTGAACTTCAACAAATTCAATCTTTACCTTTACTTTACCTTTGTATAGAATAGTTCCCTTTCCCAACTCTAACTTTGTTTAGAATAGTTTACAATGGTGCACTTTAACCGGTTATCTTTTCACCAATGGTTTCACAAATTTTCTTATGGCATGTATTGTTTTGATAAATCACAATTGAAAATTTAAATCTTCGAGTTAGCTTCGATACCTGTTTTCTCTGAGCGGAGCTCGGTCGCCCGCTGGTAGAAAAAAATAATAAAAAAAAAACACTCCTTTCTTATATTTTAGAATTTACAATATTTAAACATTTTTCTTCCTGGTATCTTTAGTATTCGTTGACAGGTGAATGGATAAGCTTGGAAATATTTATCAAGAAATGAAACAGGCTTAATTTTAAATACAGTTCACAGAGCAACAACACTATAACTAAATACAACTATAAAAATAGTCTTTGGTGGAACAGAAATTTGGCGCAGTTTCGATAGCTGGAAGTAGTGTGTTTTCTTGTCAAACTTTCAAAAATAATTTACTCATATTAAAGTTTTTTTCAAAAGAAAATCAACATTGCAACAAAAATAAATTAATTTCTATACTATGAGAATAAATATCTCAGTAAGTGTTTGAGCGATATTAATTAATTGAATCAGAGCAGAATAAAATCCATCGTTCGTCCTTGGATTCATTCTTTCATATAAGAAATACCGACAAATATACTTCTAATATATCGCTTATAAATGCTTTAATCATGTCTTAAATACAAAAAAAAAATCTATTTTCATATGAAATTTAGATGCATCTGTTTCGACCACTTCTGCAGTTGTGCTCATACAACGAGGTATATTAAGAGTTAATTCATAGACATGTTTAGTTGACAAACATGCAGCCAGGACTATAGAATAAGTTTCGCCCGATTCATTATTTCATTTTTTTCATCTCAGATATTACCAATAAAAAGTGCATATAGTATAAGCAATACGCAAATATAGTATAACTGTTTTTTTAATGGTACTTGTCTGTAAAATTGGCTTCAAAGAAACGATAAATAGTCCCTGTGAGCGAAATTAATTTCTCGCGTACAAATATTTTCTCGCTCAGTGTACGTAACGGTCAATACCTGTGTACTTTTCTTTCTTTGTACAATAAATGTGCAGTCTTCAAAAACTTTGCTGAAATTTATTAAAAAATATCAACAGACTCCATGTTGCTTTTTAACATTTCACTGGGTCATAAGAAGAAGGCGTAAGACCAAATTCCTCAGTCTTTGAATGAGGTTATGTAGGTTGGCATGATTACACTATATCACACTGTGTGACATTTCGTTCCGGTCCCATTTCTCCCTCCAACTAATAAACATTATGCTGTATGTGTCATGTGTACTTGCTGTGTTCGTAATCCTCAATACTTGTATTCTTTTCTTTCTGTGTATAATAAATGTACAGTCATCGATAACCATGCTGAAATTTAATTAAATATAACAACATACTTCATGTTGTTCTTTAGCAATTTTTCTTGGACCATAGGTAGTATGCTTATGACCAGGTTCCTTAATCTTTGAATGAAGTTATATAGGGTGGCACAAGTTCTAACAATTGTTTCAGTAAAGCAGAAAACTAGTACAAATTTGTGTATCTTTTCCAGTTATTTATATTAATAGATAAAATTAAATTTATTTTATCAGTTAAATGAATACATTTTCGTAATCTAATTTTAATATAACATGAATAGAAAAAAAACTTTTTTAAAAGGTTTAATTCTCTAAAGCGAAGCGTTATATTCTACTTATTATTTGGTCGATACGTTACAGGAAATTGAGCGAAATATTTCTAGATTGTAAGCAAAAGAATTTCCCTAAATCTTATGCAAAGTAGCACAATGTTACTTTTTTTCAATAAAATCAATAAATGCATTTAATTTCGATTCATTTTCTATAGAAATATTTAAACATTGGCGATACATTTTTTAAAAATATTTTCATTTAAGAGAATTCTCCTCTCTGGATATTCTACTAGATATGCATAACTCGATTTGTATTCCAGGAAACTTAGTATGACTAATAATGTTTTTGCAATCATATAGTTTTGCTTTGGAAATCGAGTGATTCTACTAACATAAATTAATCCCAATTTGTTACAACAAGCTTTTCATCATGTATTATTACCATCTCTGCGTGTTAATCAGAAAGAAATTAATGCCCAAATTTATTTTTGAATATCAGGTGAGAACGTAGATTGAAATAATAAATGATGAGTGGTCGAATTTGACAAAGTGAGCCTGTTAGCAAAGAATGCGGGCTTTAACAGTATCTTTAGATATTCATTTTCTATTGAAATATTTTAAGTGTGTCGATATGTTTCTTTAAAATATTTTCATCTAAGAGAATTATCCTCTCTGGAAATACATCACTGGATTTGTACTCGATAAAAAGTAGAACAAATAGTGTTTTTACAATTAGATGATTTTTCTTTTGAAATGCGGTGATTCTGCTAGCAAAAATTAATCCCAATTTGCTACAACAAGGTTTTCATTATGTATTATTACCTTCTCCTCGTGTTAATCAGAAAGAGATTAACGCCCAAATTTATTATCGAATATCAGGTGAGACCGTAAATTGAAATAATAAATGATGAGCGGTAGAATTTGACAAAGTGAGCCTATTAGCAAAGAATGCGGGCTTTAATAGCAGCTTCAGATATTCTAATCTGCGTTCCAGTGCCTGATTACCTAATGAGACATTAAACTAGCGATGCACGCGCGATTAAACACCAGCTCCCTCCATCACAAACCAACCCATCTCGGTATAGGGTCTCTCCATCTTGTTTTCCACTGCTCGCAGTTTATTTATAACCCCAAGTTGTTTATTCCTTGCCATATGCATGATTAGTTGATTGAAATGCGTAAACAAATGATATTCTCGTCGTTGGTATCGATTTTAAAGAATATTCCTAGGCTCAGAATTATGAAAGTGTAATAAAGTAAGCTTGTTTACTAAAATTTTCAATTTTTTTATTCTAAAGACTATCATAATTTTTCAAGAAAATTCAATTTGGATATTTGATGGAATTTCAAAGTTTATTATTTTATTATTTTTTTAACTTGGCTGGTTTCAAGCTTGCATAAATAGAATATTATGTTCATACAATCGAAATTTTGCTTCCAACTCTTCAAATTTATATACTTGTAAACACGGTATTTTCCTTATTTTAGAACTTCCCAATTATATAATTGCATTTTGATTTCATATCAAAGACATAATATAAAAATGAATTTGGAGAAATATCCTTTCATGACAAATTTCCATTATATTTTACAGGATGAATTTTAAATTAAAAAAGCGAAAATATCGAATGTCTGCTATTAAAAACACTATTTCAAAGATTATAAGCGAAACTTCACATTCAAAATTTGTGAATTATTGTTGGATTGTCTTCAGTGAAATAAAATAACACACGCATGTGATCACCAGATGTCATTGTATGAAGACAGTTTCGGATATACGTAAATGTGTTTGAAGTCACACAATTAATATTAAATTCAATTTCTGGAGATATTGTTTTATATATCTTTGTATACCATATCCTCCTACGACCAGATCTGGATCAATGTGATGGTTGATTTTAGAGGCATTTGAAATTTCTCTAAAGTACTAATAACTTTAATATTGACTATTCAAGAACTTACTTTGATCGCTTTTCATTTGATGCACTGAACATTCCTAGTCGGTCAATTGCAAAACTTGCCGCGTTGAAATTTTGCATGGCAATGATGGACATCATGGGACAAATGTTTTGCTAATCATTGTGCAGAATTCTTCTTTTGTACTTTCTTTACATTTTTTTAAACATAAAAGGTATTAAAATTGTTCAGGTATACAAAGAGTGTAGTATTTTTGGAACAATTTAAAAATAGTCCATTTTGTAAGAATGTTTAAAATAATTTCGATTATACTAGTGTTTGCAATTCGTATAAATAAATGTTCAAAATTTATTTATTTATTATTTTATTGTATTTCTAAGTAAATTGTTCTCGGATGTCAAAATGGGTAAATTATTTTTATTTCCTCTGAACTAAACTCTCATCTCTTCGTAAGTTAACCGATTAATTTCGTGAATTTCGAATGACTGGTTTCTCCTGCAGGCTAATTTTAATAAATGAGTCTTATATTACATACATCTCTGTAATTACAACTTATATCGATATATTGTTTATTATCAAATACATATTTTTTGATAACTAATCTTCTTTAAATTATTTATTAAATCTTTGAGGAGATCTGTTAATATTTTTTAGCCTCTTTATTAATTCTCTAATTAATTTGTTTAATCTGTTTAATCTTTTTAGCCGCCTATTTAAATCGGTAAAATTTTTCTGTAATATGAGAAAAGGAATATAATTATTCTTAATTTCGATTTTTTTTTATTTAGTCATATAAAAACCAAATATTTTCAATACTATTACCTCTTATGTAATGTTTTATGATTACATGAAAATTTAAAGACAGAAAGTGATTTTCTAGAGGATAAAATGCAGCAACTTTGGTTTTATTTCATCAGATGATACTATATTTTTTACTTATAACATTTACACTAACAAATTATTATACATGTCTTTACAATTAATTTGTATTAAAAATAAAAACTTATTTGACTATTGCGAAATAAAAAGTTACCAGATCATGACCAGTAAGAAATAATAGATTATAACGAAATGAAAACAGTAAGAAATGCTTTAAAATTTAAATCCAATTAGCAATCTGAAATGAATGCTTATAACCAAACTGAAATCTAACTGTTTACATTTCAGTACTCTGTATTTACTGTATTCATTTGTTTCCGATAATTCCAGAAATCGTTAGTAATTTAAGAGAAATTCATACATCAATTTTACTATTTAACAGAATAAACTACACTTTCACTGATATTGAACATGGAATCAAATCAAACATTTCCAATAATCTTCATGGATTGCAGCTTTAAAGAGGATTACTTTAATGCTAGTAAAACATCTTCAAATATCGATGAGCAGCTAGAATGTCTTAAGGAAATATTTACCAAACCTTAAAACTTTTACTAATAATACGAAATGTAAATTTGTTTCAAAAGAAATAATTAAGTTGTATCTGTCTGGAGGGCTCTTAATTGAGTTGTAAAATTCTGTAATCACTAGAAAGTGATAATATTGAATGATGTTATCAAACAGAAAATAGTGAATTTATAACACAGTAATTTACAGCTCAATGAAAAAGTGCAATAAAGTTTCAACCTGCGTTTTTAGAATAAAGTAATAATACAAGGATTAAATTAAAAGTTTTCAATGGTGAAATATGAAAGCGATTCAGTATGTTACAAAAATTTGACATTATAAAAGTGGTTACAAAAATCTATATAAGATATTATACATAGGTATTTTCATTATAGCTTATGATATAAGAGTTCAATGAAATCATATTTATAGTTCAAGAGGAACGTGTATTAGAGTTTCAGCTTGTGTTTGCAGTATAAAATAATGATACAAAAAATATATTAAAAGTTTTCGTTGAAGAAATTTAAAAACGATTATTGTTTGACAATCGATTCTCTCCCTGCTTTTGCGCATGCGTTAAGAGGGGTTTAATTCGTCAAAATAGGAATGGGAGGAAAAAGGATAGAAGGAATTGCTTAAATTTAGCAATAAAATAAACTTGAATTGCTTGCAGACTGAATTGAAATAATACGGGCAGAAATGATGCTGTATTCACATACGTGTGAAAAAAATTGAACAAAAAAGTATGTAATAGGGCGAAAATCGAGGTCAATGACGAAGAATTCTGGAAATTTGTTCATCCTTCCGCATCTCCCCCTCCCCCCCCCCCTTAATGAAAAAGAATTTTCAAAAAGTGGTCGTCTCAGAATACTGAAACGAGAAGTAATTAGTTTACAAATAATCTTTGCAGCAGGGTACCACTTTACAAAAATCTACTCAAAGAAATATTTATATATATTTTCCTTTTCTATCTTTTTCCGTATATCTATCTTCTTCGGGTAACCTTAGCATACATTAATGATATTTCAAAATATTTCTTTTTCTCAAATAAATTCCGAACTTATTTAAAAGAACTGGCATTCTTTCTTATTTTTAAATATCCTTTAAAGTAAATGTTTTCCTATAAATTATCACTGACAAAGAAGCATATTATAAAAAAATTCTATATATGGCTCTAAAGTCTAATATTCTTCCTCTTTTTAGACTTCCATGAGGCTGACAGAATCATTTTTCAAGCTATATCTATCTGTCTAACTGTCCGTCTACTACTGAGACGAAAAGAAAAAAAAGTTAAAAGAAGTTTCAATGAATTTTAAATCAAAATATATTATTGTATATTAATTTGTCAAAGAATATGCTAAAGAGAAGCATCCATATTTGCTGACCATCAACATGGGAATATAAGAACTGACAAACGGAAGTTAAAAATAATTAAAATTCATCCGTATTTTTAAGATCTATTGTCTCAAGACATGTAAAATCATTTAGATTTTCTTACTTAAACAATCGCATGAAAATCAATACTAAATGATAAGCCATTGAGTAATGAGAGTTTATTTAAAATCAAAGGAAATCTTTACATTATGGAACCTATAAGAGTTATAAACGCTATTTTAATAACACATTCTTTAATGATAAGGTTTTAATTCTTGCTAAATATACAGCTTATTTTTATAAACCATTTTCAGAAAATAAGAAAAATCTGTTTTTCGAGGTTTGATATTATTACAATAATTTGCATGCACTCAATCTTCTGTCACGTATATTTTAGACATCTATATCCATAAATAAAATATTCGACACTATTATTACACAATTTGCATCACCGTTACTCTTAAAACAATATGTTTGTATTATATTTAACTTTCAATCTTTTAAAACGTATTTTGAGATTTCATTAAGAAAATTCAATGACAGATAAATCATGATTAAAGTAATTATGGTTTGCCATATTCTCATTGTAAGCTTATACTGGAACAATGGTGAATAATGAGAAAAAAAAAGTATTTTTGTCCCACAGAAACTTTAAAGAAAATTTCATTTTGATGTAATTTTGTTGTAAACGCTAAAATAGTTATTCTCCCATCTCTGTAAATTATGTTGTAATGTCCAGTATTTTCCATTTAAGTGCTATTTATTTTTCAATAAAGTGATAAGTTAACAGATTCCATTGTATTTATACTTCAAATATTTGTAACGAAATGCATTCTAAACATTTTCAATCAAAAAGTAATATTTTTATTCTAAAATGTATTATCTCCATTATTATTTAAAATACAAAACCACAATGGTTGTTGTAGAAGGATTGGTCACAATGATTCTCTTTCAAAGGCAAATTTATTTTCAAATCCCTTCTCTAATGATATTCTGGGAGCACTGGTGCGTGTATCCTTAGAGAATTCAACGCAAGAGCTTAAGCTTTCCAACAAGGAACAAATCAACAAGGAATATTCCAAAATATATTTGAGATTAAATGTATAAGAATACTCTTATAAACAATCGTTAATGAATCTATAAGTTTTCATGAATATGAAAGAGTTTCATTATTTTCAAATCTTTTATTATACAAAAAGCTTCAGCCTTTGGAAACAATCTTTATAAATTCATATTCATAAATGGCGATGGATTCGGATTTTTAAACTCGTGTGGCTCATTTTCGCTTGCACAATTTAGAAATGACGACTTCATAGACATTTTTCGTTGAATTGCTCAGTTGTGGAGAAAGAAAGGTATTTTCAAATATACATTCTTCCTTCCTTACAATCTTAAAATTGCTTTTTCTTTTGGGAAGTATTTGCAATTACTTGCAAAGTTTCAATCAAATAATGATAAGCATAATTCTACCGCTTGCAAATTGGACCAAAAACCTGCTTCAAGATTATGGAAAGATTAATCAGAATTTTTCCAATGGCTTTCGTTCTGATATTATCATGACATTCATTTGAAAACTCTTGATTATTAATATTACAATATTAGTTTATAAGGCAAAATGATACCTCAAAATGAAGTAGTGGTTTGAGATGATTTAATGAGACATATGAAGGCTCTATGTCTAACAAACCTGGTACACATTTGAGAAAAAAGAAAGCGATATATATATATTTTTAAATTGGCAAGATTTATCTTTCTTCATGATGGTGAAACAAAAGTTTCAACTATTAGAAACTTTTAAAATTCATTTCTTTAAACTATAACTAAAAGGATATCGCATCAATTAGCCAGTGCTGAAAGCCGGTAAGGAAAGATCATGATGCTAAATTTATTTCTTATATAGAATTTATGTTTCATATCTTATGTGGAATTTGATTTCAATCGAAAATTACCTGAAATTTAGTTCAGGTAAATTTCAAATTTATTTTGATTAAAAAAGAGGTCACACCATTTCTTTTTGATACTGCGTCTACTCTTTTGACAGTTAAAATAAGAGAACTAATAATCTGTGAAAAGAAAAAAAATATATTTATAATTCAAAAATAGAATTAACCTTGAATTGAAGTGCTTAAAAATATTTTTTTAAAGAATGAATTTGTCACATAGTATAAAATTAAGATCTATCTTTGAAATTATTATGGCCACTCAATTGTTTAGCGTTGACTTATCTTCTAATTTAACAAGTAATACTTCGTAAAGAATTATTAGAAATGAAGAGTCAACAGTTATCATTATAAAAATAGGCACGTTACCAGTAATGTTTTTAAATTTCTCGGAACGATGAAGATTTAATAAAAAAATCTCGATATCGTTGGAATCCTACATGCTGTCTACATATTCCAAAATAGATTTTGTAGAGAAATTCCCATCGTCTGGCGAAGAGCCAGCCTCGATCTTTCTTCTTTACTATTATTCCTCCTCAGGGTATAAACAAATACGTTTTCTCCTTTATAACAAGAAATTCTCTCCTTTATCATATATATAAAAAGTAGATGTCGTGACCCATCATCACATGTTAGGACTACATAAATTTTACTTTTTTTATTATATAGGAAGGTGGCCGACAGTCTCGGAATCGTAAACTACTTCACGTCAGATATCCGCCCTTTATATATTTATTTTTGCTTTCCAACTTCTTGGGGTCTACTCCGTGTGAACTTGGAACGAGTTGCCAGTGGTCATGTTTATGCCGGCCGAGGTGTTGACTGTTGATTACATTGGTTTGGGAATAGGGTTTTCTAAAAGGAATGATAAAATCTATTTATATGTCGTGTGAAGAATTCATGGTCGAGGAAGAAAATGGCCCTTCTTTACTCTCTGCACGAAGAATACATAATTCAGAACGGACTTGAAACTGGACTTCAAATTAAATTTAGCGCTATGGTGTTATCGGAATATTTAAGCATTCAGATAGAAACTCAATTCAGTTGTATGGCATTATCAGAATATTTTAGCAATCAGGAACTTAGTATAAATTCGGAATGAATATTTCTGTTTAGGTTTTCTTCTTGAATCTTAACACGTTGACTGCCCTAAAAATTTCCTATATTTCCCGCCAGCGGTCTAATTGCTCTAAACCTATATCTAATTAATTGAATCTTTCCTTTATCATAGATTGTCATTTTGGACGAAACAAGAGAACGCTTGTTAATAGTTTGTTTTTCTGATTTATGTCTTCTCTGCTCCAATAATACATAATTCAGAACGAAATTGAAACTGGCTTTCAAATTAAATTTAGTGCCATTTCATTGTTTAGTTCTATGGCATTATCAGAATATTTTAGCAATCAGGAGCTTATTATAAATTCGGAAAGAATTTTACTGCTTAGCTTCGATTATTAAATCGTAACACATTGACTTCCATAAGAATTTCCTATATTTCCCGCCAGCGGTCTAATTGCTCTAACCCATATGTTTAATTAATTAAGTCTTTTCTTTATTATAGATTGTCTTTTTGAATTAAAACAAGAGAACACTTGTACACATAAACAGTTTATTTTTGGCATTCAAGATGAGGGCGGCACATAAATAGAATACAGAAAACAATGCATTAAGCACTAAATTTTATATTTTAGTCCAAAGCGAGTACATATAATAAAGAAATAGTTTAATTAATTAGATATATATCCTTTATTTCATACCAACGATCTAATTACTCTAAATCACGTATCTAATTAATCGAGCCTTTTCTTTGTTATAGATTTTCGCTTTGGACTAAATCAAGAGAACACTTGCACACATGGATAGTTTATTTTTAGCATTCAAGGCGAGAGCGGCACATAAATAGAATAGAGAAAACAATGCCTGCATCACTAAATTTTATTCCAAAGCGACTATCTATAATAAAGAAAGGGTTTAATTTCATAAATATATCGTTTGGAACAATTATACTATTGCTATGAAATAAAGTAAATCCTCGTGTCAGTCAAGATGTTAAATTACAAGGAGCAAAACTAAGCAGAAAAAATGTTTTTAAATTTATACTTTTTCTTGATTGCTGAAATAGTTTAATAATGCCGTGGATATCTAATTCATAATTTTAACATTGCTGCCATTCACAAAGAGACAAATTTTATTGTAATAGAAATAAAAGTAGTTGCCACCCAAAATATAATAAAATAAATATGCAGAAGAAATATAGTAAAATTATATATACGTATAAAAACAAAAGTACATACAAAAGTACAAGTATACAGTAAAAATAAGTATCATTAAATGCAAATATTTTCAAACTAGAAACACATTCAAACAATAGGGATAACAATCAAAGGATCATAATAACGAATAAGTTATCATCTAATTAGATAAAGCTGGTGATAAGTAATTCACTGATACATATCTTAAAGTTTATAAAAACTTGTTCGAATAAGGAAATATATATGTACCATACTTTAACAGATGACTGGTGAAAAATAATACAAATTATGAATTTTATTTCAATTTATTTCTTCATTGGAGGACATGACTTATAGTTGGTGATCGAAAGTGGGGCACGTATGTTTGCTCCGGAATACAAGAGTGAAAATATGAAAATTGTTTCTCTTAGTTTTTGCTAAAATGTATTTAAGTGATTTTATCAGTGTATCGATTTGAGATGGGGGGATTTTTAGTACCTTTGGAAATTATACTGTGAGAGTTAGGAATTTTTATCCATTTGTTTGCAGAATGAGAATTTCAAAATTAGCAATTTTTTAGAGGGAGTATTTAAAATAATTAAACTAAAATGTGTGTGTGTGTGTGTGTAATAGACCGCTTAATTGACATCAATGGATAAAATTTATCCTTTCAGAAGTCCCCATAAAATCTTAAGAAAACTATAAATACCAAATTATTATCGCAATATAATTGATTTTTTTAAATATGAAATAGTATAGATAATGTAATGAAACAGCACAGATAATGTATAATGTAATGAAACAGCACAGATAATGTATAATGTAATGAAACAGCACAGATAATGTATAAT